>JAVJIF010012246.1:0-60633 GCA_038442645.1 Agave tequilana | reverse complement strand
CCCCCCCCCCCCCCCCCCCCCCCACACACACACACACAACTTGGTTGTGATGACACAATTCGACAGACTATCGATTTCTTCTATACCTGCATGATCCTTTACTCATCTCCATACATAAAGATGAGCGGACGGGCTGCATGCTATCTTGATCTTCAATGTAATGTGTGGCTCTCTTGCTCGTCTCATGGGGTTTGGATGGGTAAAGTTGATGCATGAGACAAGAATTCTTCTTTGAGGGAGAAGGTTAGTGCCGTGTCTGTCTTGAAAGCAGCAGGTTTGGAATGACTTTGGTAGATGTTTTAGGGGGTGGCTAAATTCGGTATCTTCCTATCAGGAAATGAATATTTGGGGCCATTATCAGGTTCTGATGACAAGGCTGAAACTGTCTAAGTTGGTGTTGCCTATTTCAGTCAGTTTCCATGTGATGAAGAGGAGGAAATGTTTGTGATATTCGTGTCAAATTGGTACATTGTGACATTATTAATCTTGAAGGTTATTTTAATATGGGAATGAGATTTGTTTGATTGACAAAGTGGGTTTAGTCTCACATGGAAATGGTGTTGTCGCTAAATTAGTTTGGAGCGGAGACTGAAATTTATCACATTGCCATGACAAGCCTTTGGGATGGTGATGTTTTCAATTTTCAATTTCAAGTGAAGAGTGTTCTTTGGGTGCATAAATTATAACTTCAGCCTTTTGCCGAGATTATCTGTAGAATACAAGAATAATTTTGATCTCCACACTCTGTGAGGATCATACTCGACCTTGCTTGAAGAGGATCCGCATGCTTATCATGCGAAGTTTGAAACTTATCGATCACTCCATTTCATGTGTGGGACTATCAAATCTTTAATAGCTAATTTATGCACAAATCATGCACTGCTCGACCTTGCTTACAGAGAATCCAATAGCTTATCATGTGAAAGTTTGAACTTGTCAATCACTCCATGTCAGGTGTGGGACTGTCAGATCTTTAATAGCTAATTTATGGACAAATCATGCAGTAGCAGCACGGCAAGATTCCCCAAGCAATAATTGAAAATGCCCTTGGTTCAGGGACTTGGTATTCATGAATAGAACTTGAGCTCTACCTTGAATAATTATGGTCAGTCCTCGCTTCGAGCATAATATCTCCAGAGAGACGGGAGCAACGTGATGATGCGAATATTCTGCTTCCTATCTCTGGCAAGAAGTCCAAGAAGAAGATGAGTCACCGTCGCTATCCGTTCTTCCCCTACAGAAGGAAAAGGATGAACGCTGATGTGGAATCCCCTGCTGGTGAGATCGCTACAATTTTCTACAAGCGCTTGTGGCTTGTTTTGTCCAGTTGAAGGCATCCCTTGGTCCACTGACGTGTCCTCTCATCTTGGTCCCCTTGGTTGGTGGGGGGAGAGGAGGATCATTTCTCTGGTCACATGCTGATGTGGATTGATGAACACTGCTTCCCTTGGTAGAAAACGTTTTAGGAGCTTGGCAAGGTTTTAAGTTTATATTATTCTAGTACGGGGAGTAATTGATTTAATTTTGGGAGTAGCTGATTTAATTTTTATGTCTCTATCCGATGGCGACGTGGGCTCTGCTTTTTCTTCAAGAAATTCAATTTTACTTTCTCAACATACTTTTAGTGCTAGAAGTTTATGTGTGATATTTCTCTGGTGTAGGGGATGGCTAATGGGGCGGGTCGACGCGCTTTGATCCGCCTTGCTCTGTGCGACCCGTTTGAGTGGCATGGGCGGGTTGCGGGTCAATCCGGACCCGCACCATTTAGGGGTGGGTCAACCCGAATTGACCCGTCCCGCGTAAACGGGACGGGCCAGATTCATCCTGTGACGAAGCACGGGACGAATTGGGTCGGGAAAATTTTCTCCAACCCCTCCTCTTTTTTTTTAAAAAAAGTCCCATATTATATTTGTGAAAGGAGAAAATTAGTTTTAGACCCGTATTTTATTTTCTTTAAATTTTTTTTTAACCCTCAATAGCTCAAAAAATAGTTGTTGTGGGTAAATTTGAAATTTTTAAAAATAAAATAATAATAAAATTACTATCTCGGCGAATCGGGATAACGAATCGGGTCAAGAGACCCGATTCGTTCGATTACTTGATTTGTCTCGTTTGGATTCGTTTACGAGACGAGTTCAACCCGTCTCGTAACGGATTCGTTAGCTAACGAGACGATAGCCATCCCTGCTCTGGTAGCACTTAACTTTTCAATAGTTCTAATTCATGGTAGTTTTTTGGGATGAGATTACCTATGAAACAGACACTTGGAAGGTGGTGTTTTAAATTTTCTCAAATTGAGGGAGGGTTCTTGATATAAACATAAAAGTTCAAGGAGTATTAAAAGAATTAGCTGAACGTACAGTTACAGCAAAACAATGAGCAGAAATATTGAGTGTAGCACGAACACAACAACAATAAGGCATGAGTTGGGGCTTGATTAAATCTAGACGCACTAAAATATAATTAGTGATTCTTTATGGAGATCTTGACACACAGGGCAATGATTGGTGATTCTTCATGGAGGCTTTTTGGTTGTGAATTAATAATCTATTGCACCTCGCACAACATCGTCTGTAATCGAGTTAGCGATTCTTTATGGAGGTCTCGACGCATTCAATGATTAATCGAATTTGAACCCATCTCGTCTGTGAGTTTGAAACTAATTCTGAAGGCAGAACCTTCAGTCTCAAGCACGACCTCGTGCATTGGGAAATATTTTTCCGCGAATTCCATCAAATTAGATAGTTCTCATGGTGGGCAAAAGATTGAAACACATACAATTCATGTATTATAAATTTATAAAGATATATATATGAGTTTGATTATAAGAGTGACAATGTGATAAGTTTCTTATTTTGAAAAAAAAAAAAAAAACAAAAATTTCCCTTCAATTTCTTATTATAAACTCAAAAACAAACTCCGGAACCCGTGATTTTTGAATCTTTGATAGACATACTGTGTACATTTACGAGTCAGACTTTGACAAAATTAACCAAGAGTTGTTGAAAATCTGCGTCAGGTCATTGAATCCCAATTCTCCAAGAACTCCTCTCTCTCAGTCCAAAATAGCAGCAGCCGTTGCATACATGGATCAAATGGAAAGGAAAAAAAAATAGATTCCTTTAACATTCACTGATAAAACGCCTAGATACATTCCTACTTACATTCTCTTCTTTCACTCTCCATAATCCGACCCGATTCATTGTACGGTCCAATCCTAGTCATTCAACCCAAACCAAATAAAAAAAGCACTAATTGACGGCTATTTAATTTTATTTATTTATTAAGTTACTCTGTATTACTAACACGAGATGACTAATGTAATCTTTCTCACGTGGCCCTCTCATGTTCGCATGACGGGTTCGGTTCATCTGTGCGAGCGTCACACACATGCTATAAGAGCGCGTTAACAGCTAATAAACTCTAATTGATAGCTAATAAAATCTCATTATCTTCTATAAATAGCCCCCTTTCCTTCTCATTTTCCACAGGAGAGGGAGAGGAGAGGGAGAGGGGGAGAGAGAGAGAGATCCAAGAGAGACTAATATCATCACCACCACATCATCGCCAATGGCTGAGACCATGCAATCTCTCACCATCCCCAATCCGAACCCCAAGAAACGAGCCTCAAAGGACATGGACGAAGACGACCCAAGGGACAACTGGAAGATGATGGCGTCGAAGAAGCCCACGGGCGCGGTATCGGACCCGGCCCAGGCGCTGGCGAGCGCGCGGCACGAGTTCGGGGAGCACGGGGGGGTGAACATGTCCATCGAGGCGTCGGCGACGTTCACGGTGATGGAGCCCGACACGATGCGGCGCTTGTTCTCCGGCGAGCTGGGCCCCGAGAGCGACTTCTTCATCTACAGCCGCCACTTCAACCCCACCGTGCTCAACCTCGGCCGCCAGATGGCGGCGCTCGAGGGGACCGAGGCCGCGTACTGCACGGCCAGCGGCATGTCGGCCATATCCACCGTGCTGCTGCAGCTGTGCGGGGCGGGGGCCACGTGGTGGCGTCGAGGTGCCTGTACGGCGGGACCCACGCGCTGCTGGCCCACTTCTTGCCGCGGGCGTGCGGGATAACGGCGACGTTCGTGGACGCGGGGGACATGGAGGCGGTGAGGGCGGCGATCAGGGCGGGGGAGACGAAGGTGCTGTACGTGGAGACGATGTCGAACCCGACGCTGGCGGTGGCCGACGTGCCGGGGCTGAGCAGGGTGGCCAAGGAGAAGGGGGTCATGCTCGTGGTCGACAACACGTTTACGCCCATGGTGGTCTCGCCGGCGAGGCTGGGGGCCGACGTGGTGGTGCACAGCGTCTCAAAGTACATCAGCGGTGGTGCTGACGTCATCGCAGGTACGCTTCTTCATTTCTTGCCTGCCCCCTGAATTTTATTTTTATGTGTACAGCAAATGATCTAACAATTTATAAAATAGTTGTATAATATAATGTAAAAAAATAATAAAAAAATTATTATTTTACTGATTTGTAACCAACAAGTAATTAGGAGCAGTCATACGAACGGAAGAGGGCCGCATGGGAAAGATTACATTACTCATCTCGTGTTAGTAAAACACATTATAGTCTCATCAGATTAGGTGTCAAGATAGCATAGTGCTAAAATCTTTTTGAAGTGGATAAAAAAAAAAATCTAAACATCAAATCTCACTTACATCAAGCTATAGTTTATATTCACAAAAAATAAAAAAAGAAGATTGAAGGATTTTGCCTGCAAAAATACTGGCTAGTACCAAAGTGGTCCATCAAGGTTATTAGATTTTCATGGGATCTAAAATAATCATAAAAACCTATCAATAATAATTTATCATGTATGCACCAACAGTTAGTGAAGTCTGGCTCTTTTAAGCAAGGACGTGGAATAGTGAGATTCCGAGAGCTTTGGATGCAAAGCTAACACAATAACAGATTTTCTTCAAAACTAACCTTCTGTTTGAATTTACTTTTTTCCTCTCAAATCCTCTTCTTTCAAATATAACAGATATTTTTTTATCATTAGGATAAAGTAAAAAAAGACTTGAGATAGCTTTTGAGAGAGAGAGAGAGAGAGAGGATTAGATTAGGCTAAAAGCGCATCTACCCTCGCGCCAGGACAAAACAATATTGGTGGAACAAAAAGCTTGTGATTCCACTTTCCCCCATTTTCTCGTGTATTGATTTGAACAACTGACAGCACTCTGCTCTGGGCGAGGGACACGAGTCTCGCCCGCTACTTTGTTTCTTGTCCACAAACGTTTGGATGGGACTCCACACGACACGTGAGGAAAACGCCATTTGCGCTCACGTGCTGGAGAATCTTTGTACTTGATTCCCCTTTTATTATTATTTTTAATTTATTATATCCTAATAGGATACTACTAGATGTTATCTTTATCGTGTTTCTTGATATGTCCCCCTTTAAATCTTTTATATTTAAAATTTTATCCCTCTAATCATCAATTTTTTTTTTTCTTTTTCCTTTTTCTTCAATTCTTTTTCTTGTTTATGTGCTTCTTCTTCTCTTAGCTAACACCAAGAATGAACTCAACCATTTTGGATTGAGTTAGAATGGGAAAATAGTCGGGTAGGGGAGGATATGATGGATTTGATGAAGAAGCAACACAAAAGATGAGAAAAGAAGATTAAAAAAAGGAAAAAAAGGATAATGTTTGGATTTTTGAATGTTTTAATAAGACTCAACTGTAAAAGAGAGGATATTCTCTCTGGATTCCTTTCAACTAAAAAGAGGCAACTTAGGTTGGTTCGATATGATTTGAAGGATACGTTAACAATTCACGTGATTTGTGGATAAATCTTTAATTTTAAAAGATTTGAAAGGTATGTTTATGAAAAACTCTATATTAGTTCATTATTTTATTTGGTTTGCTCACATGTGACCAAATATTATTCTTTGAATTTAGAATAGACAAGCAAAGATGTAGATTGATGACCTCTTGCTTTAGTTAGAAAATAAAGCATGAATCTTTTTGTTTTAGTTCTAGTTGTAATCATGACTAATAATGTTACAGGAGCAATCTGCGGGCCTGCGAGCCTGCTGAACTCGATGATGGACCTGCAGCACGGCGCCCTGATGCTCCTCGGCCCAACGATGAACGCCAAGGTTGCGTTCGAGATCTCGGAGCGGCTCCCCCACCTCTCCCTCCGCATGAAGGAGCACTGCCACCGCGCCCTCACCTACGCCACCCGCATGCGGAAGATGGGCCTCAAGGTCATCTACCCGGGCCTCGACGACCACCCAAACCACGCCCTCCTCGCCTCCATCGCCAACCCCGGGTACGGGTACGGCGGCATGCTCTGCCTCGACATGGGCACCGAAGAGAGAGCCAACCGCCTCATGAACCACCTCCAGAACTCCACCCAGTTCGGCCTCATGGCCGTGTCCCTGGGATACTACGAGACCCTCATGTCGTGCTCCGGAGCAGCACCAGCAGCGAGATGAGCGCCCGGGACAAGGAGCTCGCCGGGATATCCCCGGGGCTCGTCAGGATGTCGGTCGGGTTCAGCGGGACGGTGGAGCAGAGGTGGGCCCAGTTCGAGAAGGCGTTGGCCTGGGTGCAGGACCATGGCGGGAAAAATTGAATTGAAGTAGATAGCTAGCTGATGTGTATAAATCAGCAACTACTGTTGGTGTACTGTACTAGCGTATGGTTGGGATGGTAATTAATGAGTTATCAGGCTGTTTATTTGGTCTTAATAATGATAATTCCTGTTTCTATCGTGGTGATGAACAATAACATTTTGTACCTATCTAAGGTAAAATAAATTTCAACCACTTTGATCAGAATCTTTTCCAGAAAACATCTTCTTTCCAACAAACAGTTTTAAGTCCCTGTAGTCAGATATTATTTTTTGTGTGGGAGAGAAGAAGATGATAAAAAGCTTGGTAGGAAGTATCGGGCCACCGACGTGCAACAGGGCGATCGACCGTCCAGTCGACCATCCCGAAGTGTGGAACAGGAACGACTACAGTCGGTCGACCGCCCGTCGACTGACCCTAGTGCAGCCAAGAACAATTTGTGCTAGCGATCGACCGGCTGGTCGACCGCAACTCAGGTTCTGACTATTCTGAGTTAGTTTCAGGTTTTTGTTTTGACTCAAATTTCAATTCAAATTTGAGTTTCCTTCTATTGGTTGTTCTTGTGGCTATACAAGGAAGGCCTCTCCATCCAAATTAAATCTTGAACCTTGAGAGATGTGATTTGTATTAAGAGTTCTAGGATTAGTTTGTTTGAGAGAATTCTACGACCTAGCGTGTATTTTCTCTAATTTGAATCTTCGAATCAATTTGTAACCCTTGCGACTTTGTTGGTTGAATAAAATCATCTCCCTTCTGCCCCGAGGATGTAGACAAGTTGCCAAACCTCATTAAATTATGTATTCTCGTTTTTTTTCTCTTTGTATTTGTATTCATACTATGTTATTTTGTGATTGACTCGACGCTGAAATACTAACCTTGGTGATTGGCGTGTTGTTGGATTCCTCCTTAAGCATGGACAGATACAATATTTAGAAAATAAATCAACGAATTATATGATTCGGCAGGGTAACTTACATCAACAGAGGACTGGAAAAGGAAAAGAATTCACTATAATTTGAAAAGCACAATACATAAAGAATCTCTCAAATAAAATCCTATAGCTACGAATAACCCTTTTTTTGTTGTCATTTTGTTCACCCCTAGCTTTCAGGTTGCACAAAGGCCTATTCACCAAACAAAGTGGTTCTTACGAGTTCCTTTGACGACAGTGCACGTCTCTGTTTACCCTTTCATGTTAGGTGAGAACAAGGGAACAGGTGTAGTATTTCGAAATAATTATTTGAATTTACTTGTTCCCCTCATTCAATTTCTTTCAAAATAATTGGATTCATTTTCGCAGTTCCAGATCGATCTCTTCCCTCCACTTTACGAGTAGGTTTTAAAGAAGAGCTCAGGGTGTCTATCAGGAGCATAACCAGGAATAAATTTTGAAGTAGGCTGCGATCTTTTATAACATATGCTTGTACAATATATGAATTTCTCAAAAGAATAAAATAATATTCTTCACTAAATTAAGGATGAAACTAAGAATAAATTGCCAAAAAAAAATCAAAAAAAAAAAAAATCTAAGACAATATATGAAAAAATGGGGCGGGTTATAACCCAACCCAGCCAACATATGGTTATGCCCTGGTGTCTATTTTGAAGAAAACTTATCTGTTTTACAACTTATCTAAGTAGGATAAGGTATATGCTTGAGCTGCTCCATATTATAATTTGTTGATCAGGGTGAAAAAAATACGGAGCCTCGTTGAGAATGTATCAAACCCCATGATTCTGATCTACAGTGGCAACTATATGTCTCTATAACAATTTTAATTATCAACTGCATTACATGAAAATTTTGGGGTACATAATTTGAGTTTTGAATGTATAGTTTCTGTACTTTTGTGCCTAAAGAGTGTATAAACTGTAAAGCTTTGCCAGTTTGGTGTAAAGGCTATGTTGTTCTTTAGTATCGAATTTATTTTTATTTGAAACTATGATATTTGAGAATAGATGCCACTGATGCAAGCTTCCTGTTTATTCCATTCATGCATTCTACTAAATAAATCATATCCTTTTGCTTCTTAAAAGTTAAATTTGAATCTTGTTTTTGAGTCAGCCTGTGTAAATGTTATCTACAGCTTGTGCAAATATTTATACGGATGGGAGGAAAAATGATTGCGCTATGAAATATTAGAGACACACATACACACATTTAAGAACACGTAACTAATTTTCATATAGTAAAATTTCGAATCTTGAAAGGGAGAGGAGGGGACGAAAAATAAAGCGTGACCAGAGAGCACAAGCATATTTAATTCATGTGTTGTGTAAACAGAGCATGTCACATTTTCATCTTTTAAATTAGAAACTGTGAAGTCCTAATTACTTGCAAAGTAATTTAAATTGTAATATATTTCAAAGAGTAGCTGAAATCGTCAACAAGATTAAAAATATCATTTAGATACATATTGTGCAAGGGTATTAGAGTTACTATGCATACATTTGAGTGGATTTCTATACTACTAACTGCCGATATCAGGGAGCCACAATGGGTTTTTTTTTTTTTTTAATAACTTAATTTAGTACCTCACATGACTTCTTTTCTTGGCTATTTTACATTACTGCCATCGATAACTTCTCAACTATTTTTGAGATTTACCTTCAACGTTTCAAACTTTTAAAATGTAAAATGTTGGCCTTGTAGAATACATGACACTGACGATTGTTAACTTCTGGTTATTCATTTAAGAGAATTATACAAGTAAGAATATTTGTTGTGTAGGTCATGCCCTAAATGTGTTATTGATCTTTTTATGAAGGACACTGTAATTCATGTATATTTTTATAATATGTTTCATGCCTTGTGATATTCTAATTATCATGTAGCGTGAAAGTTTATTTATATTTCATTTATTTGTCGTCTTTTATTATATGAGCTATATTGGCTGAATGATAGCGTCATGTTTTTTATTATAGCTCATTTCCGTTTCAGCTTGTAGCCCAGGACAAAAACTAACTTGATTCTGATGGATAGAGCATACGTTCTTCATCTGTAATAAGATGTCAATTTTCCTTTGTTCTATTAACAAATATTTTCAATTTGTTATTTTAGCTAAATTCTTGTTATATGCTATATAGGAATAATATGAACTGGATCATCCAAAAGCTAGGAAGTGGACTCTTAAGTCATTAGTCAAAAAATTGAGAGAGTGAAAGTATAAATTGAAAAAGTACTATGATACTGGAAAGGTCTTGGGACTCGATTTTAGCTAAATTCTTGTTCTATTCTCTATTATCGATGTTAGTGAGGAGTACCTGTAGAAAAGGAATCTGAAGACAAAGGGCCTGTTTGGTTCGTTGCAAAACGTCGCAAGTCGTAAGTTGTAAAATGAGAATGGAAAAAGTGAACTGTAGCAGTGAAAATATATTGTGTTTTACGGTGTTTGGTTGATAAAGTGATGTGTAAATGGAAAAGTATATTGTGTTTTACGGTGTTTGGTTGGTAAAGTGAAAGTGTAAATGGTAAAGTATTTTGTGTTTTACGGTGTTTGGTTGGTAATGTAAAAGTGAAAGTGGAAAAGTTGACCACAAAATTAACTGTAGCAGTGATTTAAATAATATAAATATTATTAAATTAAATCTAATATTGCAAATTAAATTGTATTAATAAATTTGAGATAAAAAATTAATAATCTTAATATTTTATTTATAATAATAATATTAATAAAATATTAATTAAATAAATGATATAAAATCTTAAGAAAATCTAAAGAACATTAATAAAATTTTAAGAATACTAATAAAATATAAATATTAAAAAATGTTAAAAGAAATAAAATATAGTAATAATATTAAAAATACTTGAAAATTATTATAGTATAAATTTTATTATAATATTATTGTAATATTATAGAAATATAAAAATAACAAAGTAAAATATAATTATAATTTAATAATAAATTATCATTAAAGTATTATTATACTGAATTATTATTACAATATTAACATAATAAAATATTAATATAATAATAAAAAATTATTATGATATTAATAAAGTAATTTTTATATTAAAAATTAAATAACTAAATATATAGTAATTTTATATTATAGTATAATATTGTTATATTAATAAAATATTTACTCTAAATAAAATAATAAAAAATGGAATAAGTATTAATAAAATAAAAATATATTAAATAAAATATTAAATAAAAATAGTAAATTAAAATAGTAAAATATTAAATATTAAAACAATATTAAAAACAATAAAAAATTAAAGATTAAAAATATAAAATAATTAAATACTTTATTACAATATTAACATAATAAAATATTAATATAATAATAAAAATTATTATGATATTAATAAAGTAATTTTTATATTAAAAATTAAATAACTAAATATATAGTAATTTTATATTATAGTATAATATTGTTATATTAATAAAATATTTACTCTAAATAAAATAATAAAAATGGAATAAGTATTAATAAAATAAAAAAATATTAAATAAAATATTAAATAAAAATAGTAAATTAAAATAGTAAAATATTAAATATTAAAACAATATTAAAAACAATAAAAAATTAAAGATTAAAATATAAAATAATTAAATACTTTATTACAATATAAAGTAATTTTTATATTAAAAATTAAATAACTAAATATATAGTAATTTTATATTATAGTATAATATTGTTATATTAATAAAATATTTACTCTAATAAAATAATAAAAAATGGAATAAGTATTAATAAATAATAAAATATTAAATAAAAATAGTAAATTATAATAGTAAAATATTAAATATTAAAACAATATTAAAAACAATAAAAAATTAAAGATTAAAAATATAAAATAATTAAATACTTAAATAAGAATTGAACACTATTTAAAATATTAAATTTAAAAATATTAAATTATATATTGATTATCAAGTAACTGTTTTGAATTGGTGTACTACAAGTGAGAGTTACATGACCACAAAATTAACTGTAGCAACTGCAAGTGAGAAAATATGAGTGTAAAAGTGAGAATTAAATGACCACAAATTTAACTGTAGCAACTGCAAGTGAGAAAATATGAGTGTAAAAGTGAGAATTAAATGACCACAAATTTAACTGTAGCAACTGTAAAGTGGAAAAAGTTTTTGCATTTTGCAAATGGAAACAAACAAGTGTAAATGGTAAAGTTGCAAAACTTTTTGCATTTTGCAAAGTTTTGCAACCAACCAAACAGGCCCAAAAATTACTCCTCACTAACATCGATAATAGAGAATAGAATGACAATCTACTTTCTATAGTTTCTATTTATGTTTTTTATGTTTGTGCATGAGCCACGAACCGTGCAAATTGTCCTTAAAATTGGCTACGTATCTAATATCCGAACATACTTTCACATTAGGACAATTCTATTGCTTCATAGAGACAAGCCTAGGCCAATGGTATACAGTTCAAAACTTCAGTAGATTTAAACTCATTTGTAAAAAGAAAAGTCACTGGACCTGACATTCTGACACATGACTTAGTTCAAAACTTGTATTGGAGATTTCATGCACTTAACGGAACATATACACCTAATTCCTCTAAGCACCTAGCAATAGTGAACAACATCCAGTTCTTACACACCTGGGAGTGGTCTCCTTTGAGTTTATTTGAATTTTTGTTTCTTATGTTATCTTATTAAGCAGATATATAAGCTAATTGAATCACCTGATTGAGTCCAACTTGCTTAACTTAAGACTCACTAAAAGCGATTCTGCTTTTTGAGCTGTGAAGTGCTAAAATTAGTGAAAGTATCTCCCATATTAATTATATTCTTATTGTATTAATAAAGCTTAGAGACACCAAGAGTTGATCATTGTTCCTCATATTTCTTTGTAGATAATGAGTTTAGAGGTCATAAGTTGAGCTGATCAATGAGGCATAGGAGGAGGAGTCGGCCGCTATTATGGAGGCAAGCGTACTCTGGAGGAGGATCAAAAAGTTGCATGGGAGATTTGTGAGAGGAGGAGTATTCCGGAGCTGCCTGAATCTCGAATACATTTTTTAATGTTCTGCAGTTGTATTTTCTTAGGCACATTGAAATATTCTTGGATATTGTAATTGAAAATTGGTATTTTTGTGATTATTTCATTGTAATTGATAGGTTTTAGTATTTTTATGATTATTTCATTGTAATTGTTGGCTCTATTTAAAACTTGTTTGTAGATAATCATCTTTCTAAAGTGATTCTATAATTTGCGGTTATTTGATTGATATTGCGGCATTTTTATTTGTCATTGTCCTTTAATTAATTTTCAATGTACAGTAGTATTTGTTTTTAGTATGTTACAGCAGTAAAACATGTCACTATATATGTAGCGGCTTTCAAGCAAAATGTCGTTATATCAATTATCCCCACAATCTACATTGATATTTCTCATAAATGCCGTTGTGATGTCGTATTACGCTATAACGATATTTTTTGAACTAAACAACGGTGTTTTTTCTAATGTCGCTATAGGCCATTTTTCTTGTAGTGAGATGTGTCATTTCTAATGAACAAGAATTTGGCTTTTAGCTAAATTTGTACCATTGAGTAATTATTATTTCATCCTTTTACATCTTTTATCTCACTCAAAATCTAATACATTTTAATTCCACTTTCATTTTTGTATGTGCATGTGCATTTTCATGTTATAAATTAATATGTTTAAAAGTAAATAACGAGGATTATAAAAGAATTTTTTTAACATGTTATGCTCATAGTAATTACCATATTTAAATCAACCCACAAGCATCAAAGATTAGCCATTTTCCTATAAATTATTTCCAGACATTCTGAATTGTTGCTCCATTCCTATAAATTAGTGTCTGATATTAAATCTACGATGAGTTCCGTTCTCAATATGAAATCTTTTTGAACTTCAATTCTTGTTTCTTTGCTCTATACCATCATTTTGTATTGAAAAAACTATCGGATCTAACGATCCTGCTTCAAAGAAACACAGACCAATACCTCTAAACTAGACGTTTGACAGAATCTCACTTGTCGTCATCATCATCTAAATTATCCCCCTCTTCAGCATTGGCACCAACCAGCAGACACACTGGTCCATAAGTTAGTTTACTCAGCTGTTGTTTAAATGCATCTCCTGCCAAAATACAAGGGACTGCTTCAATTGGACCTTCTAGGGAAGAAGAACACTGGAGATGATCCAAATCCCCCAAGGCCATCAGCCATTCCCTGAAATAATGATACGTAATAAATTAGCAAAACCTACTCAAAACCGATAAATGAGTTCATAAATTAATACAAATATGGCAAAATGCCTAATACATATTGATTAGTCTTCACACATAAAACCTGGATCAATCATGTAAATTATAAGTTAGGTCTCACCTGTTTTAATCACTTAATATCAGCTAACACAATAACATAAAACCAATAAGTGGTTTCATAGATTAGGTATACAGAGATGCCAATATGCCCAAATGTATATCGACTATTCTCCAACATAAAACCAGGAGCACATGTAAATATATATAAGTTAAACCTCACATGTTTAATTCATTAAAATCGGCTAATTTACACAATAATACAAAACCAACAAGTGGATTCATAGGATAAGTAACAATATACAAAGATGCCAAAATGCCTAATGCATATTGATCATTCTCACACATGAAAAGCAGGAGCAGTCATGTAAATTATAAGTTAAATTTCACCGGTTTTAATCGCTTAAAATCAGCTCATTTACACAATATTACTACGACAAGTGGATTCATAAATTAGGTAACAATATACAAAGATGCCTGAGTGCCTAATGCCCATTGACTATTCTCACGCATAAAGGCAGGAGCAATCATGTAAATTTATAAGATAATCTCACCTTGCTTTAATCACTTAAAATCAGCTACGTTATACAATAATACCATTATGTTTTACCTACGCAAAAAAAAACTTTGACTTGCTTTTTCTTCTTCAGCTAAATATTGTAATGTTTATTATATTTCAGATAAATACCTTAAAGTTTTTCTCTTTTTTACAATAAGTTGAGTTGATAAAAAATAATTTTCCCAAATTACCTTCATTGCAATTGATAATCTCAGGTTTTCCCTTACTTCCCAAACCTTGTACCCACCAAAGGCCCATAATAACACACACAAAAGTTCCTACAGATTACAACTTTTGGTACCATCACTAGGTGCTACATTAATTAGTTGTACTATAAAATTTGGATTATTTATTTCAGAAACAGGCCAATTCCTACAGCTTCTTTCTAACCATAGTGTGATGCCTCCAAGAAGATGGGGTCCCAGATAACAGACATGATCTCACAACTACTGCCAAGCAAAGCAATATTGAAGATAAGATTCGGGTCTTACATAGATAACACAAGTACTATTTTACAGTAAAGTAAAATTCAGATAAATCCATGTGAAACAAGGATACTTGCAGAAGCTTGTCAAGCTCCAACAGTCAAAACATGACCAAAAAAAAAATATACAGGTACATCATAAACCTTATGCGAGATATTAACCACTACAAGCACAGTACGGGCCGGAGCTGAACCAGTTTTCTGTGTACAATACTCAAGATATTGAACTAAACACTGAATTGGAGTTTTTATTCTATGGATGATCCGTGAAGTCAATTTGGACAGTTAGGGAAACTTTACGGCCTAAATTTCTATTATAAAACACAGGAGTTCGCACTTTTCTATTAATGTTGCAGAGATCCAAGTAAGGACCCTTTTCAATGACTTTCAAAAAATCCAAATCTACAAATGAGCCAAGAATACTTGGTTACAAAATCTGTCCCAAGTCCATTCAGACTACTAGGTTTCAAGAGGTCCTATGTTCAAACATCCTACATGACTATATTTTTTTCTACCTTTCCAAGCAAAAGATTAAGCTTCTTGAAACCTAGTATTACGCAACTGCTCACTCATCGGTGTCATCAACTGACCAAAAAAAGAGATACATGTTGACATTAATAAGAATCATCCAAATCCACATGATGGTCAGAAGATTAAGATGTGAGAGGCTAAGTTCTGTTAGAAATATAATGGAAAGATTGGCAGAAAAATTCTTTACACAAGATTAAGCTTCTGGCGTGATTGTCGCCAAAGAGTATTACGCAACTGCTCACTCATTGGCGTCATCAACTGACCCAAAAAGAGAGATACATGTTGACATTAATAAGAATTATCCAAATCCACATGATGGTCAAAAGATTGAGATGTGAGAGGCTAAGTTCTGTTAGAAATATAATGGAAAAGGTTGGCAGAAAAAATCCTATAAATTGTATAGATAACCTAAGCCAGAACAATGATGCATCTGTACAGAAAACAGACAAGATCACTAGAAAATTTAGTAGCACTGATGATGCTGTCACGGACGGAAAATTCTTTCTCGCCTTACTGTTCTTACGAAAGCAAAGAGATAGCACCGAACTTTTTAAGTATTTTGGTACGGAAAATCTGAAATTAGCACTGAATCATCCCCATGATAGCTCAAAACCAGTCCATCGACATCAACAGGAAGAAGACACTTCCCCAGTAGACAACCTGTAGTGATAGGTTCAGGTGGCGGAAGTATCGTAAGAATACCACTCTTCCGGCTCAACATTCCCATTACAGTCAAAGAGCTCCCCTCCTTTATAAACCTGTTAATGTCGATGAAAAATTTAGTAGTCAGGATACTATGAAATTCTGAATGGAAAACAATCTGTGGTTTTCAGGACAATGATATACCCTTCCTTAAGACGTAGTAAACGTGTTTCGGAAGAAAGATGTCTTTCTTCTAACCATTTCTTCAGGGTAGAAGATAGTTTCCTATCACCACTTGAAGTGTTGATTATTAGGCTTTCTGTAACCAGAGGACTTATTTTGGAACCAGAACCAGCTTTGACCAAAGCTCTGGTACCAGTCTTCACATAATTAATTAAAAAATCTGCAATGCACCTCTGACAGACATGTAAACAATGAAAATGAGAACAACAGAAAATAGAAAGTGAATAGAAAAAAAAGTCAACTTGAACCTCATTAGGACAATGTCAATAAGAGAGAAACAATAGAAGTATGATAAATATTTATTAGATGAACACCAAACAATAAAGTGTAAAACTTATTTATGGAATCATTTCTAAATGCTTTGGAGACGTCAACATCAATAACTTTTCTTCTGAGCATCAATCCATACTCCATTTTTCTAGAATGTACACAAGCTATGAGGATACCTATTCAATCTAGCTTACTGTCCAGCATGGAAAGCATAAGTTTGTACTGGATTCAAACCTTGCTCAAGTATGCTCCTCAGTCCTTGCATTGCCAATATGAAATGAAAGACTGGTGGTGAAGCAAATAGAAAAGAAGCTACCGAGTTTTGGCAAGGAAGCTCTGGACATTTTGAGATAATTCACTCTAATCTATGCAGCTGCACTCCCCTGCTGGCAAGAAGACTTGAAATCTCAAGATGAGTATCAAGCACAGTTAATACCTCAGCCACTAAAGATGGAGAGTATAGTGCTGTAGTGGTGGTTGACGGGCAGAGAAGAAATTTTTTAAGGTAAAGCAGAATTCTTTTTTTGATAAGTACAATGTGGCAGAAGACAAATACATTATGCAAGGCAGATATTTGACTTACTGATTTACTTCATGAAAGGGAATTTCTACTGAATTTGCATTCATTTTTTTATCTATTATTTGAGAAACCATCAACTAATGCAATTTTAAGTCAGATTCGAGGTGCCAATTGGGATTTGTCATTTAGTAAAAGGACAAGTTCAAGCAGACCAATGGCAGTAGAAGTGTTATTAGTATTCAATCATTTAACCTCCAACATGATACGTGAATTAATAGCCAACAGGAGTCTCGGGAGGGGAAAATGGCTGGGAAAGAAGAAAGAAGCACGTGTAGAGTGCGTGAATGGTGATAAAACGAACTACTAGGGGCCAGAAGCTTATAGCCCCATATCTGCGAATATAAATCCTAGTACAATGAAGAAACTTAAGGGACCATTTTGATAAGCTTGGTGGCTAAAGAAGGGTCAAGTACAAGTGTGCAGCAGTTGTAATAGCTCTTTTATAGGAAATGATAGGGTGTCTTAATTGTTTATACAAATAATCTACGTCAAAGCCTTAATATGTCCTGATATGGAGGAAAAAATGATTACACAAGATGTCTTCTCTAAGACGTCTCGTGAATGTGATAACATGTTCCCCCAAGTTACTTCAAATACAAGTCTTCCGTGGAGCAAGTCCCAGTATAAATGCTGCACCCAGTGTTTTAAATGTCGGATATTAGGGAAATGTCGGATGTCGTAATCAGATGTCGGATTTCGGAGATATTTCAGGGCCATTTAGTAAATTCCGGACGTCATGATAGATAACAAATATATATCCTAGATGTCTTAAATAATGTAATTTAAAAATTCTTATCAAGGTAATACGTACACAACTTATACAAAACTACATAAATATGTTAAGGATATGTATAATTAACTTAAACATTTTGCATATATTCACTAATCCATTGTTAAATTTCTCAATTGCTCTAACTTTTAAGCCCAATCAACATATTGAGTTTTTCCCAAAATGTCGGCCGACATTTCGGGAAAATATCGGCCGATATATCGGATTTTTCCCGAAATGTTGGCCGACATTTTCTAAAACGCCATTTCAAATGCGGGTGGGGATGTCGTGACGGTGAAGGCTTGAAAACGAAATGTCGGCCGACATTTAAAACATTGGCTGCACCATCAGACCAAGAAGATATCTTCTTTTCATTTCTATAGAATCAGTTTCAGTTACTCAATTAATTTTTTCCCCCCTGCAAACGCATTAAAAAGCAAGAAAATTTGCTAAAAGTTAATGATTGATTGTTCATTTCTGCGTTTATAAGCATTATAAATCGATAATGTGATCTATTCACCACTGCAGAATGGCTTATATCAAAGTCATTCATGTTGATGATCCAACGCAAACATATTTTTATGCTATTCAGAAAATTTAGCAACCATCTGAGATTTTTAAAAGAGGGGAATTTTATTATACAAGAAAAACAAGCCAGTAGACTCTGGAGACATGCATCATAGATTCATAGCTCTCTTTAAATTCTGATCTTCCAAGAGCCTAAACAATAGAAACAACTTCCCTTTTTTATTGCTAATGATATCTTAGTTCTAGTTACCAAGAAGTTACACATTATGGATATATTATTGTTAATTGGATTAGCCACTAACGTGATTTCATTAACATGTCAATGCTAGAAAAATGAATTCAATGAGAGAGGAAAAGAATAAAATTAAATTACCAATCAAATAAATATTGTACCTCTACATATGTTAAGTTCCACCTGAAGCATAAGCTGTTAGCAGTTCTCATCTTTGATCCAAACCCTCTATATTCATAGACAAGCGTTGATGAATAAACACATCTCCAATTTTCTCATAAGAAGATTCCAAAGCAAGATCTCCACATGAAGCAAACTGCGACCATCAACACAGTGGCTTCTCAGTTTAAGTGAACCATTATTGTTTCACAAATTGCAGAGGAACTCAGAAAAGAAACTGACAGATTAGAAGTTTAAAACCCAATATTTTTTGGTGCATGGAGGCTACAAAACAAAATAATTTGCAAAATCATTCATAAGAATCGCAGTCCAGGATTTATGAAGAGGAAAATTGTCATGCCATGGTCCCAGCCCTGATAACTAGGGTCTATGACAGTCACATTTCCCCTAAGAGAAGAATTGCAAAACCTAAACCATAACCTGCTTAAAAGAAATATCCTTCAACATATATAATACACAATGATAAGACATTCCAAATCCACTAAGGTCTGTTTGGTTATCGTAATTGACCGTAATTCGTAAGTTGTAATTGATAAATTCTTTTATAATTGTAAATGAGTTACATGCATGTATGATTTACGGTATTTGGTTGATAATGTAAAGTTGTAAGTGGGAAAGTGTATTGTGTTTTATGTTATTTGGTTCTCGTAATGTGTAAGTCATAAGTGAAAAAGTTGATCACAAAATTAACCATTTGGTAATTTAAAAGTTTTTAATATTGCAAATAAATACTAAAAATATTAAATAATAATAAATTAATATTAGCATAAAAAAATAATACAAATTTGCATGACCACAAAATTAACTGTAAGTGGTCTGTAAGCGAGTGGTAATTGGGTTACAAGTGAGTGGTATATGAGTTGCGTGTGAGTTTTTTACGAATTACGGTCTAAACAAACACCGTAGTTGTAATTGGGATGTAAGTCATTTACGAATTACGACCTTTTACGACATTTTACATCCAAACAAACAGCCCCTAACATTACATTCAAGTTCCACCTACTTAATATACTTAACATTGCTCTAGAATACAAGATGCACCAGTCCAACTATAGAAATAACTATCTTATACACAATGTTATACAAAGCCTCTCGAGACCACTTGTTCAACTAAAATACTACTAGCTGGCTGAGTAAAATAGACTGGAGTGCTACCACTGAACCAGCAAGTGAACAACACGTCTTAAGGCACTTTGAATCCTAGCCTTGAATCACACGAATCTGAAATGATGTTTTGTACATGGAGTGAGCATTCGCGTGCTCAGGAAGTGGTATGCACTCATTAAGTATTCAAGTACACGAGTACAACCACACATGTAACTGCAATAAATCACAGGCACCTTGAAAACTGACATATCTAGAAAATCAATATTTCCAAAAAGTATCTCATAAGTATGTGATGCTTTCTAAAAATAGCTTCACGAAGGAAACTAGTCAAGGTCACCCCATAATCGATCATCTCATCTCAACTGGTCTACAATAGCAAGTAAGCAACCAAGAGGTTGTTTGTTTCGCGTAAAAGGCCGTAATTCATAAATGACTTACAGCTCAATTACAACTCTGGTGTTTGTTTGGACAGTAATTCGTAAAATACTTACGCAACCCAACTACTACTCACTTGCAACCCAATTGTCACTCACTTACAACCCACTTACAGTTAATTTTGTAGTCATGCAAATTGTATTATTTTTATATTAATATTAATTTTTTTAATATTTAGTATTTATTTGCAATATTTAAATTTTTAAATCACCAAATAGTTAAATTTGTGGTCGACTTTTTCACTTACGATTTACACATTACGACAACTAAACACCGTAAAATGTAATACACTTTCTCACTTACAACTTTATATTACCAACCAAACACCGTAAAACTTACATGCATGTAACTCATTTACAACTGTAAAAGAATTTTATCAATTACGACTTACGAATTACGATCAATTATGACAACCAAACAGACCCCAAATTGCTTACAATCGCGATGTGTCTGCCCAGCCAGCTTACAATAGTGATCAGCCTGGCTCATCATATCTTATAGCGAGGTTGTCTATAATGATGATCTACATGGTACACGCTGCCTACAACATCCTGTCAATTACACAATTTCATCCATAGGGTTGTGATTTAATTTAATTTATAGGTGTACAACTCTAATCAAAAATTAATGCAACAAATGTGTCAACATGATTTACACATCATTTAATAAGAAACCCATAATACACGTATATCCTATAATGGCAAAACCATTTGCTTACAGCAGACAAATATCATAAGCCTACAACAAGCAATTAATGTGCAACAATCACAATTATCATATACCTAGAATGACCACAATCATGTCTTTTAAATAACATTCCATAATTTCATAACCAAATAATGATGTAGTACAAATGTAAACCATTAATTCAATAGATTATAGGCTTTATGTGGATACCATATATCACACATTAACATGAAGAAAAACCTTCCAAACAGCTTACATTAGCTCGTTATCTTTACCTTTTTTTTTTTTAAAATTAAGCAAGTGCATTTAATTAATTTCTTGAAAACTATAATAACCTACTTATAATTCTACTTTCTGCTGATGTGAAGAGACAGGTGTCCTATGAAGGAGTTCTCCTTCACATGAATAAAGGCACAACAAGGGTTCGAAAATTTTCAGTCAACGAGACTTCTCACCTTGGTTTTGCTCTTTATACAAATCGTACCATTCATCCTATAGCTTGCAACTTAGGCCCAAATACTAATGATGTAATACGCAATTTGTATCAAAAAAATTTGCATAAATGTCTATATGTAGCTAATTAAATATGATTAGTCATATTGATGTAAAACGGGTTGGATTGTAATCACCTTCAATTTAAAGAAAATGGAAACTAGGGTTTAAAAGAGGAATTAAGGATTTGGATAAGGTTTTGGGCTTCACACCCTTGCACCACATGCTTTACACCCAAAAATCAAGAAGCACAATCTCAAAAAATTAACTGGAAAAATTGTAATTTTAATCATTCAAAAATAATCAAAAGAGAAGTCTTGGGGGCCTATTTATAGGCTTTACAAAAGTTCGATTCCAGAAAATAACCGATGTGATACTAAACTTCCACATAAAACAAAAACACAACTAAGTTTAACAAAATAAACTAAAAATCAAAATAACTTAAACCAAAGCCAAGGGGTACAACACGTCATTTTCTCGTGTAGAATCGTACAAACAGCGTGATGCCCTCATCATTTCCCTAGGGGTAGGGAAAACTCAACCATGTCGAGTGTGGACCGGGAAGTTGCTACTGGCCGTAATAATGCTTAAGTCAATCAGGGTCAAGTCGTCGAAGATCCTCCTCAGCAATTTAAGAATTTTCTGATTCAAGTCTTCATTTCCACTTAAGGAGATAGCTTCGTGCGCCTCTATCTCTAGTAGAGACAACATGATCATTTAAAATAAAATCTTTGTTTTCTATTGCATGAGTAAGTATGGAAAAAGTGGAGGTAGTGGGGGCTCTTAAAAAGAAGATTATGGGCAGGCTCATCCATGAATGGATTAGAAGAAATATTAAAAGTACCTCTGTATGGAACTAAATCCTCAAAATTGAAAATACAACTAATGCCAAAATCCGGGGGAGGTCCACCACATAAGTATTTGAATTTATCTTCTTGAGAATTTGAAAAAGTCATGCGCTTCGTGAGTTCAATTTCTTCACGGTTCCCAGAGAAAACCATTCGGGTCTCAGGCGGACCATCACATAATCACCGATATTACATGTTCTTAATCTACAGTGTAAATCAATAAAAACTTTATAATCATTATTTTTTATTATCTTGTCTCTGGTTATGCACGTGTATGAGATGCGGATGCAGAGTCTAATACCCTAAAATTATGATGAGCCATGCGAACTAAATCAATTGGTTGGCTAGGTTTAAAACAAGTTACAATCTCAAATGGACTAAGACTTGTGGTCTTAGTCTTATTGACAACTATTGTATGCGAACGCGGCCATAAGCAAGATTAAATCACAAGTTTTTACGTTTTCCCCAACGAGACACCTAAAAAAATTTTCTAACGTCCTATTGGCTACCTCGGTCTGCCATCAGTTTGTGGATGGAAGGCCGTTGAGAATTTCAGTTTAGTTCCCATCTTGTGCCATAGTGTCCGCTAAAAATAGCTAACAAACTTGTTATCTTTATATAACATCATGGTCTTAGGCAAACCATGCAGCTTAACAACATAATCAAAGAAAAATATAGCTATACGGGATGCATCTGAGGTCTTGAAGCACGGAATGAAGTGAGCCATATTGGAGAACTTATCAACCACTACTAGGATAGTCATGTCTTTTTTTGTTTTTGGTAATCCTAACATAAAATTTAAGCTCATATCTTGCCAAGTGCAACTGGGTATAGGAATAAGAGTGTAAAGACCGGCAATCTGTTTTTGTTGCTTAGCCAGTTGACAAGTGAAACAGTAACCAATAATTTTATCAGCGTTTCTTCAAGCACAACCAGTAGAATCTATGCTCAACAGCCTCAATTGTCTTGTTGTGACAAAGTGTCCATCCAGACCTCCTGCATGCAACTCCCGAGAGAGAGAATCCTTGAGGGACGTACGTGGAATACATAGCTTGCGGAATCTAAATTGATATCTGTCATGTAACAAAAATCTGTCCATCTCTCGAGCAGACCCGTCCCGTAATGTGATATATATTTCTCCAAAGTCGGGACATGACTCAACTCAATCTTTCGAATCCTATCATATTTGCGTTGCTACCAATATTATCACTCGTCGACTGAGCACATCAACAACCTTGTTCTCAACTCTCGCTTTGTCTTTGAGGACAAATGTCTTGCTATGTCTTACATTTAGCCTCTTTTGGGAGATTTTCAGCGCCTCATGATCTGAATACAACACAAACTCATGCGGTAGCAGATAATGTCTCCAGTAGCGCAAAACTTGTACAATCGCATAAAATTTATTATCACGTGTGGAGTATCGCTGCCTGACATCATTTAATTTTATGCTGAAATAGGCAACGGGATAATTTTCTAACTCAGCACACCACATATTGCAAGTCCTGTTGCGTCACATGTTACTTCAAATACCTTTGAAAATCTGATAGACGCATAACATGAGCTTCAGTCATCAACTTCTTTGCTTCCTTAAAAGCTTTAGTAGCAGCAAGAATCCACTGAAATCTCTCATTCTTCAGGCATTTAGTTATGGGTGTCATAATAGCGCTAAAGTTTCTAATGAACCGACGGTAGAAAGTGGCCAAACCGTCAAAACTCCCTACTTTCCTAATCGTCCGCAGTTATGGACACTCAATAATTGCCTTTACCTTTTCAGATTCTACAGGAACTCCCTCGAATGAAACCACAAATGCTAAGAAGATAACCATGTCTGTACAAAAAAGCAAACTTTTCGAGTTTGCATAGAACATTCACCCCGAAGTGTGCGAAGGACTTGCCTTAGATGGTTCATATGTTGCTCCTGAGTTCAGCTGTAATTCAGTATATCATCAAAGTATATCACCACAAAATTTACCGATAAATGGCCAAAACAGCTAAGTCATAACTCTCATAAAGGTGCTACAAGCATTGGACAATCCAAAGGGAATAACTAACCATTCATATAGCCCATCCTTAGTCTTAAATGTAGTTTTTCACTCATTCCCTCACCTAATTCTAACTTATAGTACCCACTCTTTAGGTCAATATTGAAGAATATTGTGGCCCTGACATCAAATCCAGCAATCATCAAGACGGGAAATGAAAAAAATGATACTTGATAGTGATTTTGTTGATTGCACGGCTATCCACACATGTGTCGTGTGTCATCCGTCTTTGGTACCAAAAGTACGGGAACCGCACATGGGCTCAAACTCTCTTTGATGAACTCGTTGTTAAGTAACTCTTCTACCTGCCTTTGTAATTCTGTATGCTCGGCAAGGTTCATCCTGTAATGGGGTAGGTTTGGCAAAGTTGCTCATGGGACTAGGTCAATAGCATATTGAATGTCTCTCATTGGAGGTAACTTATATGGTAAATCTTTAGAAAGGCAATCAGAAAACTCTTCAAGTATTGGCTTAACGGGTCCTGGGATCTGCAACCCGATCTTTGGCTCAGTTTCTCGAGCCACAAGTGAATAACAAGTCAACTCTTCATTCAAGCTCTGCTCGAGCTGATCGATACTAATCAAGTTCATCACCATCTTTTCTTTGCCCATATCAACCTTCTTTTCAGGAGTTGGTGATTTAGGTTAATTCGGCATTAACTTCATTCTCTTGTCGTTATGGACGATTGAGCAGGGGTTGGTTCATCCATATATGATCACATCTAAGTCAAATAACTAAGATCATCTCAAAATGATATGACCAACATCCATAAGGAATATATCACACCACACATTATCTGTGTATATGGCAATTTGAATGAAAATCTGACGTCTATCTTGAACATCTATGGATGTATCGTCGATCCACATGACCTTGTAGGGATTTGAATGTTCCATTGGTTTCATCCCTGATGTGGTAATTAGTTTCGACGAAACGACATTGATGCAACTACTACTATCCACTATAGCTTTACAACTCTTGTTCCCAATCTTTATACAAGTTTGGAACATGACACTATGACAGTCCCTGTTTTAAATATCGGCCGATACGGCCGAGATATCGTCCGATTTCTCCTTTTTTGCCTGCTGCCGATACGATATGGGGAAATCGTTCGCCATATCGTTTGCTGCAAAAAATAGCCGATATTTGAAATATCGGCCGATAAATTGCCCGATATTGACCGATAAATCGTCCGATATATCACCGATATGAAATAACTTATTTATTGCACGACTGCATGCAAATGTACATTGTTTTTTACTATCTCTGCAAGCATATTACATCATTTTTATTAGGTAGATGATATGTATGACTCTAAACCAAATCTTAATTATCAATATTTCATTATATATAGTGTCCAATATGAACGCCCGATATGCGCGCGTATCCCCGATATCTCCCCCGATATCCGATATCCGATATGAAAAACCCCCATCCGATACGATTCCGATATCCGATATTTAGAACCTTGATGACAGTTCTTCAGTCATTGACTTGTTCAGGCTGCGCTAAAGTGAAACTAACTACTCTAAATGGGCTTCGTCATAACTAAAAGTTAGGTCAGTCGCTGCTAGAGCTCTAATGCAGCCGTTGAACTCACGGCCATCTGCAGAAGCATCTGAATCATCATCATGTTGATACACAGCCACTTTCAGACCATCTTCTTCTACATCTTCTATGAGAACTTCCACTAAGAGGGTCTTGGTTTGACTCGGACACTGGTTTGCAAAGTGTATATGCCCCTGACATCTATAACACTGGGTACGCAGGTTGGCTTTCGCTAATTCACTAGTTGTTTTCTTCTCAAAGGTTATCAATTTTGTACTAGAAAAACCTGCTGGTTTGACACTTGAAGAACTGGAGGCAGGTTTGCTCGGGGCAAAAAAAAATCCGCTATAGCTAGGTTTGCTAGCGGTTGTTATCTTAGAGCTATCCCTAAAATCAGTTCAATGAAAGTAAGATGCTCTAGACTCGTCTAATTCAGTGGCTAGTTGATATGCATATTCTAGAGCCGTGATGCCTCGAGCTATGAGCTCTCAGTGGCAGTCGTCCTTAAGACCTGACCTAAATTAAGATAGGGTATGTTCGGGGACACAAACTAGATGGCACCGCACCAATACAAATATTCATCAAACTTTGTGATGCAATCGGTGACCGACTTGTTTCCTAGAGTTAACCTATTCCACTTGTCCAGTAATTACTCGCTGAAGAAATGTGGAACATATTTCAGCCTAAGTTTCTCTTACATGCCCTCTCAAGTCTCAACCATGGTTCAAAGTCTCGGTCTCGGCCGCCGACTCGGCCGGCACCGAGACGGATCGGTCTCGGCGACTCGGATCGGACTCGGGCGATACGCAAAAAACGCTACATAGAGCGCCAAAAAAATTATGAAAAAATAATGACAAATCATAAAAAAATGTAAACATCCAAATTCATGCATCACATATTCAAAACATATCACCTAACACTCAAAACATAACGTGAAAGCATAAATACAAGCGTCGTCGGTAGAAAAATATCAAAATACATGCATAATATAGTAAATTGCACAAAATAATTCATAAGTACCTGCTAATATAGTCATTTCCACATTGAATTACGAGGAGGCTCCAAATCATCATTATCATCTGGCCCGCGATAAGTATAGAAACCAGGCATATAGTTTCCATAAGGATAATGATATGTTTGTGGGTGAGATCCTGTAGGCTGAGATGATTGGCCAGAGGATCCACTATCAGAGTAATATGGCGGTAGGGGCTGTGCAATATCAGCTCCATGGTGATAATACCCAAAACCTCGATATTCAGTGCTGCTAGTAGAGTAATCACCAGTGCTAGAATAATCAGTGCCAGAATATTGGCCAGATGTCAAACCCAACCCCTGTAAATGGCCTTCAAGACTATGATGACCATGTGAGTAGTAATCATGTCCACTCGAATAATCATCGCTAGAACTGAATTCGACCAACCGATCCAAATGCCTACGCTGCTGTGAAATCCCCGCCCGGCCTCCATGATCTGTATCTTGTGTGGCATAATATTGTGAATCCCATGTTAAAGCATCATCTCGTTGGCTTCCACCAACACCATGAGTATCTTCAACATTACCACCATCACCACCATCACTGCCGCCATCACCCTCACCACCATCACCCTCACCACCATCATCGCCACCACCATCACCGCTGTCATCATCACCGCCATCACCATCATCACCGCCACTTTCATCAGTATGACGAATACCTTCATCTAACCAACCTAAGTCATCTGGTGGTAACATCGGCTGTTCTCCCTCACGAATCCACTCATCCAAAATATCATCATCATTGAAAATATTGTTCAGATCAATTGGGTTGTAATAATCATCAGTGTCGCTTTTGCATGTCAAGTTTCTTACTCGCAACCGCATATTGTAATGCACATATACTAGTTTATGCAACTTTTTCATTGCCAACCGGTTGCGCAGTTTTGTATGAATTAGCGACCACGTGCTCCAATTTCTTTCACAACCCGATGAAGAACATGTTTGGCTTAAGACTTTGATGGCAATTTTCTGCAGATTGGGAGCTTCTTCGCCATAATTAATCCACCAATCAGCTGGAAGAGATTGTTGCACTGCTCTTCTAGTTAGTGAGCTTCCAAATTCTCCAACTCCATCCACAAATAATTTTATCTGTGAGAATACACATCACAAGTGTTAATATTTGCATAACATTATATCGATGAAATAAATAAATTATTACCTCATTAATAGCTCTTGCTTGTTTAGTCAAATCTGGCTCCAATCTTTTAATGACCTCCTTTAATCCATATCTCACTTCTGGATGTGTAGAAAAGTTTTTTGAATATTGGAGTGCTGGATTTAAAAAATATGCTGCAATAATGTAAGCAAACGATTGTTATGATATGACAGTTTCAATTTCTAGTCAACAAATATGATTTCTAGGCAAATGAATTACCAGCAGCATGCAAGTGTCTATGCAATTGTCCCTCCATCTTCTATCAATGATGTCCCAGTACTTCTTCCAGTTCTTATTTGAGGCCTTTATAGCCAATTTTGCTCTATCCATAGCTTCATATATAATAGATAGTGTAGGTTTCTTGTCCTGATCCACTATCTTCAAGACTCTAACAAGAGGATCCATAATGTTTTGGACCTCTCTTGCCTTCTTCCAAAACCGGTCAGTCAGAATGAGATTAGCAACCTTATCTCGCACACTTCTTCTACTCCTTTCCTTGTTGAATTCACGCCATTCTGTAGTCGTGCACATTCTTTTCAAATCTTGCTCATAGCGAATAAGGCTTTCAATAGAAATAAACTCGGTGGCAAACCGTGTTATACCTGGTCTCAACAAATCTCTATCTTTGGTATATAGCTTCATTAAATTCACCACTTTGAGGCTATTGTAAATGAATGATGTGATCACCTTAGCATCATCCAATGTCTCCTTGACTGATTTCAAAGAGCCAATATCTTCAAGCATCAAATCAATGCAATGTGCTGCACAGGGAGACCAAAACAAATGTTTTCTCTTCTCCATCAACATGTGACCAGCTGCTTTGAAACTTGCCTCATTATCTGTGACAACCTGCACGATATTTTCTTCGCCAACTTCATCAACAACTTTATCCATTAGCGAGAATATATACTCAGCAGTCTTCGAGATATTAGTGGTATCAACAGAAGTATGGTAGATCATGCTTCTATCACAATAAATCATGAAATTAACAATAGGCTTTCTATTATGAGAACTCCATCCATCACACATGATCGTGCAACCATACTGCGGCCATTTTGTTTTTATTGAAGCAATATATACTCCAATTTCTTTCACTTCCTCCTCTAAATAGAGATTGCCAATCTGGTACCCTGTAGGGCCTTTTACACCTGGACCTGCCTCCGCAATAGTATTAATCATGGCTTGGTAGTAAGGACCACTATCAGCTGCATTGAATGGTATTGCATTGTAGTGAAAGAACTTCGCCACGGATTTCCTAACTTTTTTCATATTCTCAGTTGAGAACATGCTTTTGATTGATTTCTGTTTTGTTGGGAACATGTAAGGATCAATACCACGAGCTGGAATTTCAGCTTCTCTCATAGTCATACTCCGACGCAATCCACGGTTACTCCCTGATCCTGAAGGCTGTGAACTACTGCCACCAATATCAACTCCTTGTGCCGATCTCCAAGCCATTTCACGACTTTCTTTCATGGCTTGTTTCAGTTGTCTTCTTTCAACTCCTTCTAAACCACCAACTTCTTCAATTTCATTATCAGAATCTTCTTCGGTCACCTCATAGAAATCTTCCTCACTTAAAGATCTCATAAGTCGGTCTTTTTTAGATTTAATGGCCGCTCTTTCTTTGCTACCTTCAGAAAGATGTCGTCTCATTATTTGAGATATCTCTTTTGATACTCGCAAGCATCCTTCCACCTGACCGGGTACATGTGCTATATGCTGCTTCAATCTAGTGATACCACCATGGACTTGTTTCCCACAATAATTGCACTTCACAAGTTTTCTACTTCCACCAACAGGGGTACCATGTTCCCATCCAATATCGCGTTGCTTTGGAGCCATACTGAAATTTAAAAAAATTATCTGTTAAATTAAATTAAAACTAAAATTAACTAAATTAAAAGCATTAAATTAAACTCAATTAAATGAAACTACAATAAATTAAACTAAACTAGTTTATACTAGATTAAGCAACACTAACTTAATTACCTAACTTTAATAAAATAATTAAATTACCTAATTTAATTACAAAACTTTATTAAATTAAATTAACCTAAATTAAGTTAACTAAACTAATTTAAATTAAATTCAATTCAATTTATGAAACTATATTAAATTAAACTAAACTAATTTATACTAGATTAACCTACAATAACTTAATTACCTAACTTCAATAAAATTATTAAATTACCTAACTTAATTACAAAACTTTATTAGATTAATTAACCTAAATTAAGTTAAATTAACTTTACCTAAACTAACCTAAATTAAATGACATTAATGTAAATTAATTAGAGAGAGAGGAACAGAGAGAGGGAGAGAGACGGAGACAGAGGAGAGAGAGAGAGGAACACAGTGGAGGAGAGAGAGAGACAGAGAGAGAGAGAGACTGACAGGGAGAGGGAGAGATACAGAGAGAGAGAGAGTGCGACAGAGAGAGAGAGATACAGAGTGATAGAGAGAGAGAGAGAGTGCGACAGAGAGAGAGAGAGATACAGAGTGAGAGAGAGAGATACAGAGAGAGAGAGAAAGTGCGACAGAGAGAGAGAGATACAGAGAGAGATACAGAGTGAGAGAGAGAGAGATACAAAGAGAGAGAGAGAGTGCGACAGAGAGAGAGAGAGATACAGAGTGAGAGAGAGAGAGAGAGTGCGACAGAGAGAGAGAGAGAGAGATACAGAGTGAGAGAGAGTGCGACAGAGAGAGAGAGAGAGAGAGAGAGATACAGAGTGAGAGAGAGAGAGTGCGACAGAGAGAGAGAGAGAGATACAGAGTGAGAGAGAGTGCGACAGAGTGAGAGAGAGAGATACAGAGTGAGAGAGAGAGAGAGTGCGACAGAGAGAGAGAGAGAGAGTGCGACGAGAGAGAGAGAGAGAGAGAGAGAGCGCGCGCGCTGCAGGCCAGAGAGAGAGCGCGCGCCGCTGCGGCCTGCGGGGGAGAGAGACAGAGAAAGAGAGGGAGAGAGAGGCACAGAGGGAGGGAGAGAGAGAGACTGAGAGGGAGAGAGGGGAGGAGTACCTGCGACGGCGACGGCGACGGCGACGGCGACGGCTACGGACGGCAAGGGCTGGAGGTCGTCGCGGGGGAGACGGCGAGCGCGAGAGAGAGAGAGAGAGAGATCAGATCTGATCTCTCTCTCTCTCTCCCCGAGCGGATTTAAAGGCGAAGGAAGTCACGGGTCGCCGAGTCGACCCGGATCGGGTCCGACTCGGACCCGACTCGGGCGACTCGGCCGAGTCTATCACAACTCGGCCGAGTCGCCCGAGTCGGGTCCGAGTCGGACCCGATCCGGGTCGACTCGGCGATCCACGCGTGACTCGGGCCTCCGAGTCATACCGGAGGCCGCCGAGTCGGATACGACTCGGCCGAGTCGTATCCGACTCGGCCGATCCTTTGAACACTGGTCTCAACTAGATCATCCCTTCTATATACCATTATCCTTTCAAGATTCTCTCAATATTGTCCAGCTTGTCCAGTTAGTTTCAACATAGCAAATCGAATTTTCCTAAACTTGGACATGTCATACCAACGAAAGTAGTGGTCCATAAAGGGTCTAAATATCTGTCAAAGGAAAGAGCATTTACTTTACACTTGATATGATGGACATCTGTGTCCTCGGTCTGATAGGGTTGAGTTCGTCTACGCCGAGGTGACCTACTGTTCGGGACTCGTTCTCCTCTAAGGGATCTGGGATTCTCTTTTGATTTGTTTATAGTCTATCAAGTCGTGTGGCTAAATCTTTGCGATTGGCATTAGCGTGATCTTTAAACTCTTGCAGTCATTGGTTCATCCTAACAATGAGTGTGTTAAGTGTATCCTTAAGATTAGGGTCCATTCGTGCTGAAGTTTCCCCATACTAAAAAGTTTCTCACTTCTAGTTAACATGCAAATTCATAACTAATCATAAAGGCAAACTACCCTAAATGAGTTGTATGCTAACGCAAGAGGAATCTGAGATCAAATTAATGAAGAATAATACCAACTTTTTTAGATTTATTGATTAACACTTAATTAAGAAAATGTAATATTAGTACAGTGATTAAATTACACGTGCTAACACAATAAATTTTCAAATCAATTATAGTGATCACTGATTCAAGTCAATTAAATTGCACAGTTAATATCAATTTTAATTTTCACTCAAAGTTACATTCACACAAACTCACTTTTTATGGCAGTAGTCAATAAATTCTATCTTGTGATAGATTATGACTAACTATCTAATTAAGCGAAAAAACTGAATAGAAATTTCAACGACCCAGTAAACGATCGAATCTCGAACCTAGATCTTAAGGATGTCGACAAGTAGCTCTGATCTCCACGAGTCCAACGAAAACGGCTCGAACCGGACTTGAAACGGGATCAAAATAACTTCCAGACTGAATCTGATGAGTCACAGCCGAGTCTGCATTGAGTCAGACTGAGTCAAGGCCGAATTAGATCACTGAGTCAACTCGGGTCTGAGCTGAGCGGCTTGGGCTCAACTCGGGTCGGCTCGGTCTGAGCTGGCAGCTTGAGTCGGCTCAGTCTGAGCTCGTCGAGCCAATGACATCAGCAAGGAGCCAATAATGTCAGCAGAAGTTGACTCGATTGGCTCTGGGTGACGCCGCGCTTAGCGGGTCAGGTTGTTATCAAGTCTGGTATGACTAAGTTCTGCAGTAACCCAATCGTACTGGATTAGATCTCAGATCTGCTATATCGTGATCTCTCGAGCAAAGGTGACGGCCACTGTCGTCGTCGAATGAACTGTCGGCACCGATCAAGTCGTCGAGGATGGTGATCAAGTCAGCGTCGATTGATGAGGGTCAGCGAGAGAAGGTGGAGTCGAGGTCGTCGGGTGTTCGCAGTGCCAAAAATGTCGGAGCTCTTTACAAGAGAAGATGGCAGGGACGAGGTTGGGTCGTCAGCGAGATCCAGATCCGATCTCGAGACGACGGTAGGGTTGCAGTGGTGATTAGTGATGGCAATTGTGGCGACGAGTGGTGATGGCAGTTGGAGCTTCTATTGACGAAGAAGAGATCGATGAAAGGCGGCGATGTGGAGTTGACGACGGTGGCTTCATGTTGTCGGTGGCATCGATCGAAGACAAGGTCGATGGCAGTGTTGTAGAGGCACAGTGGCGGCACTAGGTTTTTACGGGACATGAGAGAGGGCGGAGGAAGATGATTGAGCAGCAAAAAAAGATTTTCCCTGGATCTGAGCTAAGGTTTCAGATCTCCTTTTTTCTACATAGATATAGGGTTTTGATCTAGATCTAGCATTTCAAGAGAGGTTAGGGTTTGAAAGGGATTAAAAATCAATTGCTCTAATACCAAAATTGATGTAAAACGGGTTGAATAGCAATCACCTTCAATCTAAAGAAAATGAAAACTTGGGTTTAAAAGAGGAATTAGAGATTTGGACAAGATTTTGGGTTTCACACCCCTTGCACCACGGTCTTCACACCCAAAACTCAAGAGCACAATCTCAAGAATTTAACTGAAAATTTTGTAATTTTTAATCATTCCAAAATAATCAAAAGAGAAGTCTTGGGGGCCTATTTATAAGCTTTACAAAAGTTCGATTCCAGAAAATATCCGGTATGATACTAAACTTTCACATAAAAGAAAACACAACTAAGTACAACAAAATAAACTAAAAAATCAAATAAACTAAAACCAAAGCCAAATGGTGCAACACGTCATCTTCTAGTGTAGAATCATACAAACGGCGTGATGCCCTCATCACATATGCTTTGGATATTGGATTACTACTGCTTGAGCAAGTAGTTTGGGAATCAACTTTTGCCATACACAACTCCCCTGCATCACACTTGGTTTTTCCAAGTGTTTTGAGTTGTGTCAGCCTATGTGCTTAGGAGTCAACTCGTTCCCACACAGCTCTCCTTCATGCCACTTGGTTTTTAGGGGTCAACAAACAGATCGGGTCGGTCAGGCTCGGGTCAGGTCAAAGCCGACCTGACTAGACTATGCCAAACCTGAAGCAAACCTGATTACTAGCCAGGTCAAAATCGCTCGACCCTAACCTGACCCAATTGATAATCGAATTACCCGAACCTGACCGCTTAACAGCTAAAGTGGGTGTATAGTTTTATATTTTTTTAAAAAAAGATTATTTTGACCATGGGAATCATGGCCACAACCCTCGTCTAGATTTTCCATTGTTGACAGTGCATGTATGTTGATGATTAATTTTTAGCATTACCTGTATTTATTAAATTTATAGCAACATATAAGAATATTGATAAAAAAATTAAAAAATTGCAAGAATCGGTGCTCCAACTGCACCCACTTTCTACAAATTGTATTGCATCAACCACTTTAATCTAAGTCATCTATGCAATCTTGCATTATTAATTTGATCATGTATGCAACATTGCATTACACTGAGTATCTAAATAAAATTACTCAGTCTCTTTCACGACAAACTCCGGGGTCTGACCCTAAAGGGAGCTTCTCAAATTTGGAACTCTCCAATGAAATGGATGTTACGCAAAGCATTGCCAATACTACAACCCAAATTATCAAAGAAGTAGTTATGAGACGAACAAAGCTAACTATTGTTGAGTCAACAATAGAAGTGGACCAATGTAGCAGCATGGGATTCATATCTATTCCTTCAGTAGATGACAAAGGATCACTTTTTAGTGATAGGCGCAAGAATTATACAGTGGTGCACCCTCATCAAATTGATATGCTTGGATTTTTCACAGAGCCTTGTCACCTTAATTCCACAAAAACAGGCCACTGCCAAAAGAGGTCATCAAAAGACGACAATTATGACAATGTGAAAAAAAAAGATAGCGATAGTGAATACAACAGCTATTAATGGAACTGTAAATAACTTGCCAACCCTAACCCTAACCTGACATTTCCAAGCACCTTTTGACTCTCTTTTCAAAGTCTTTTTCATCTTTCCCGGTGGTACTTGTTCGCCTATCCATTTCTTGCCGCTATTTAGCCTTGGACGGAATTTACTGCCTTATAAATCGGATCCCCCACGTAGTAGAAAACATCATCTCGAACTAGTATTTGGAGACTTGTGGTTATCCATATAAAGTTCTGGAGGGTTAAGGTGCCCGTAAATAGCTTGGCCATCTCCACTATGGAAAGCATGTGGCCTGGGGCCAGGAGAGGGAAGAAGAGAATGTGGAGTGTGATGGCTTGAGAATCCGTTGAAATTGTACAAATGGTAAGAATTCCTTCTTAAACAAAAGTGCAGTGAGATCCCACACATGGAAAACCCTCCAAAGATTGGAACAAGTGGTTCACCATAACTGAAGGTGGATCATAGGTCCTGGACGGGAGGTCAGTCTCATCCATGACTCCTGGATCCGACAAAAGCCACTGGCCCTATACCCTTAACGGTGAATTTTAACTGTTTGGAATACCTAATGGTAAACGACATCAAACAAACTACAGGTGGTTGGGACTCGGACAGGATCTCTGATCTCCTGTCAACGCCACTAAGGGAGGAAATAGAAGCGGTTATAACTCAACGGAATCTGCACACTGACTTATCTACTTGGAGAAATGGTCCTCTCAACTCCTATACAGTTAGAAACGGATACAAGTTTCTCACCTCTGAAAATGAATCCCCAGCAGTCCCTAATCCAACATGGATATCAAGAGCATGGATATCTCGCAGAGTCAGATGCTTCATATGGAAATTTTTCATGGTAAGCTCCTCACTAGAGAATTACTACAATGGGAAATCACAATAGGAGACTCCACACTTGCCCGACTTGCAATCAACATATCACGGAAACAATGACACAGCTATCTGGGAATGCATAGCGATCAAACCACTGATTCGGAAGCTACAAGACTGGTTAGGCCCTTCCTTCCGGATAAGAACGAAGAATGAATTACACAAGTTCCTGCAGCAAAAAGACCCAACTGCAATTTGGGGGTCCACCGTTCAATCGTTAGTGGCCTATCTTTTATGGAGTTGGTGGAAAGCACGGAATAACATCATATTTGAAGGGAGGACGTTAAATTTAGACCTCATTTGGCACCATGTAATCCTACAAGTGGAGGAGCAGATACAATTATGCATGCTTCGCTCATCCTGGAAACCCAGGGTTGAACCAACGGGAAAGCACCAGGCGACTCCACCTGTACTAAACACTAGACAATAGTGTTTCCCAAGAGAAGGGAAGGGGAAGAAATCAAATTCAATAAAAGCTGGTCCAAGGTTCATTATTTGCAGTTAAAACTTCAGCTACTATGATTGGGTGCATTGGGCAACGAATATGTCCCCAAATACAAGAGGAAGGCTTAGATGTCCAACAAGTCAATTTGGGGATGAAGCAAAGCTCAATGCTAGCTCATTTAGTGGCCCAACTAAACCCTTGAACCAACAAACAAGCACAGTACCAACATTTGCTGAATTAGTAACCCTAATCCTCATCCACTTTAAAAGATTCAAGAAACAAAAAAAAATGAGAGAAATAAAATGATCAGTTACCCCAGTTATCTTGACGATCTGGCCGTCCTTGGCGGTGAGCAGGTCGGATGCGGGCATCCGATCGAGAAACAAAAGGACGGCGCCGTTGCTTCTGAAGTTGTACAGATTCCAAACGACGAAGGAGAGGACGAAGGCGGAGAGGACGAGGAGGAAACCGAGGGAGAAGGCGTTGTGGACCACCGCCAGGATGAAGACGGAGACGGCGAGGCCGGCAAGGAAGAGAGGGAGGAGGAGGCAGGGGATAGGGGAAGGGATCGGGTCGCAGCACCGCCGGTGGTCGGCGGCGCTGTCGGACAGGTCGTTCATTCCGACGACGACTACTCAGGCATTTTGAGGAGGGATTTTCAAGATACAAAGGGATTCAAGAATCAAGAACTTGGGGTTTAAGCAGAGATTGTCTCGTTCCTTGAGCAGCTCGTGATGTGGATCCACTCTGAAAGAAGCCAATTAGCCAGACAACAAGAAAGTCGATTTGTTTACTCAACTCCACTTCCCGAGATGATATTAAATTAGTATATCACTGTCGACAGAAGAAGAACAAAAAGAATTAAATTAGCATATTAGCACTGAGTAAGAACAACTAGAGGAAGAAAAGGGGAAGAATAAGAGAGTCGACGTTACTCTCTCGCGGATGAATACGAAAAGAGAGACGGACAAAATTTCTATATGAGTCACGAGAGAAAATCTCCATTCGATCAGTTTTGATAAAGTCTACTAGCATACCGTCGTTGTCGGTGAAAAACAGAATAATCAATCAAGAGGAAGAGGCGGAAGAGCAAGAAAAAGGAGGAAGAATGAGAGGGGAGCTGAGAGAGGAAGGGGGACGGGGTTGCTGCTCTCGCGAATGAAAACAGACAGACGAATGGACGGACAGAAAAAATTTCTATATGAGTCACAAGAGAAAACCTCGCTTCGATCAGTTTTGATTAACTACTTTTCTCAAAACACGATAATCAAAATAAAAACTAGTATACTAATATTTTCATTCAATTTTTTTTAAAATAAAGGTTGTATTGGTAATTCATGAACCGGAGGTTCCCGTGATTCAACTAATTTCTTTAACGGTAAGAGGTCTTTTTGACAAACATTCATTCAAAATTGTTTTAAATAATTATTTAATTCCTCAAATATTATTAAGAGAAAAAAATTATATCCAACAAGCCCATGGTTTTTTTTGTTTTAAATTAGTTCTCTAGCTCTTGGTGGCTTGATCGAGTCTGACTTGTGCACAAAAAATACAGAGTTAAGAAACGTGCAAGGCTTTCAATGCTACCTCTACAGCAAGTGGATATGCGAGTCGTGATCCACAAGAAGGGAAAGCGACAGAAAATTTTCGGTATTCTTTTAAGTTACAAAAACTGGTTAAAAATTCTTCTTTATTTTTTAAAAAGAAAAAGAAAAGAGCTAGGTCAAGTTAGAAAGAAAGTGAACGATAAAAGATGGCTTTGAAATCGTTTTAAGTTAAAAGAGTTATTAAGTTAAAAGAGAAAAGAAACGAAAAGAATAAAGAAGAAGAAAAGTGTTGATATTTACGTGATTCTAAACTAAGAAATGAAATGAAAGTTTAGAAAGAAAACTTATCTCTTCTGAATGAATGCTTACCTTAAATCGGTTGTGAAGATTTACCTCAGAATAGATTAAAATGAAACAATAGAAAGGAACAGTGATCGACTAAGCTGAAAAGTGGGAAAGTTACATTGACTGTCACTCTCAATACAACTCTCTTAAAAAAAATATTACATTTAATGTCACTCTAAATACAATTCTTCATCTCTTTTTGTTCATGAAACTCTCTCTAATTTGAGCTATAAAGAAATTAAAAATACATTTAGAAAGAAAAAGCAAAACCTAAACTAAACTAAACTAACGCAAAAACTAGCCTAGGATATCTCTCTGCGGTGTGGTGCCCCTTTGCCTTTTGAAGTGGTGGTATTTATAGGTTGAAATAGATTAGGGAAAACGTGCTTGAAGATGAGACCAAATCGCTGGCCCAATGAAAAGATCTTCTGATAAGGTTGGAGATAAGTTTGGAGGTATGAACAAAATCATTTGTCCAACAGAAAAGATCTTCCGATAATATCTTTTTTGGATCTCTGAATTTTAACAATATCCTTTTGATTCTTCAAACTAATCAAATTGATTCTTCTAAATTCGATTTTAACTGACTTTATTTGGCTTTATCTTCAGTTAGCCAAATAGATCCATTTAAATCAGAATTTAATTGGCTTTTATTTGATTTTATCTTCTCTCCCTTCATTAAGACAAATCTGCAAAATAAGACATTAAGACAAAAAATAGCAAGATTTATTGCAGAATAAATGTGAGAATATAATAAAAATATGTTAAATATGTGTACAATCACACCTCTATACTTATCTTTTGCTCATCCTTGAGCAAAACAAAGAAAAATAGAGCTAACCTAATCTGACACACTTTCGTAGAAATTATGGTTGCACTTAGCATGTGTAACAAGCCGTTAAACCTTTAGGTTACCTCTAGAGGACGAGTTTTGTCTCGTGAGGGTTTTCAGTGGATTACACTCACAAAATCCAAAAAAAATAGAAAAACAAAGTGTTAGCATTTTGAACGCATTTGAAAAGACGATAAAATATTTGAAGTATTTTTTCAAAAAATCAAGTAATCTATAAGTTATTAGAAAACCAAACTTTTCATTCTTAAACTTAGTCTCTATTCAAAAACTTATTATCAATCAAGATTAGGAGTCAAACTGTATTTTTCATTTAGTCTATTATTTTAGCCTAAGTCATATGCACTTTCGTGATCGTGAAATTTTGACTCGAGATTCTTTCAACTCTAACTATTATGCCTTATTTTTACAAATTTTTAGTGGTACTATCTCTTAGTTTTATTAGGCTTTCTAATATGCCCATGTAACGAGCTTTAGGTCGGTGACTCCCAAATTGGACGGTCTTAGGGCGCCGGGTGAGAAAACACCCCAAGGACTTGAGTACTCGAGCAAAAAAGGCCACAAACTAAGAATTTTATTAATTATATGGACCACATTTAGGCGTGAATATTTATGCTTTATTAGACACAAATACGCAGCTTAATCAGAGGATTATATATATATATATATATATATATATATATATATATATATTCTTTTTTTTCTTTTTTATAAGATATAAGAATTTTTGTTTTTGAGTCCTAAGTGTGTAAGTGTATAAAATAGGCATATTTCATCAAGGTAAATCAAGACTAAATTACTTTTTCAATTTTCTTCCTAACCCTAGAAATTAAACAAATAATCTTATTTTGACCAAGTATAAGAAATCCTAATTATGATTCTCCTATTCCTTAAAATTAACTTAATTTCTTACAAAAAATAGGTCAAAATATTGTTTCTCTTTTAAAAAGTTTTTAAAAGAAAAGAAAATGTTATATTTTTTATAAATTATAAGAAAACCTATGTTATGTTAGAATCCTCCCCTACACTTATCTCATGCATTGTCCTGTATAAATGAATGCATATATGCAGAAAAAGAAGAAAAGGTGTCACGCCCCGCTTCCCAAAATACGCGAAAACGGAGTTGTGACGAGAGTTGGCGACGTATATACGCGAGGAAAATACCTCATGTATACACGCTAAGCCTAAAGTAACCTGACCAAGTTATATAATCATTATGATAAATCAATATCACTGTAATATGACATGTAAATTTTCACACATGATAACAGATGAATAAAGGAATATAAATAGCATCGAGTCCAATATATAGAGAATCAATAAAATGACTGGAAATAAAAAGGGACAAGAAGAATTCTTAGGGTCAAACAGAGTAAACATCAAACTCCTCGTAATACATATGATCCTCCCCAAATACCTGATCAGCAATAAAAATAAGCATAGACCTGGATGTGAAAATTCAGGGAGTCAGAACTCCCAGTGAGTGTGTAAGAATAAAGAGAAATGTGCATGTGCATATATCGTGTGATCATATATGATACTATCATAAAGGTATACTGGATAAGGAAATGACATGAATGAAACAATAATAAGAAAAGAGTATGGTATAATAAATATCAATCAGCATAGTACAAGTATCATGATGACATGCAATACCTAATTTTAAGAGTAATGAAATAAATCTGTAATAATATCATATGTCAGGTCATGAGTACAGTCAGGTGTCTACCATAACATGTATATATCAAGTTCAGTCTACAATGTCAATTATGTCAGCGAACACCAATTGTCACTTGTAGGAGACGCATCCCATACTACGCATATCACACATCTCAATTGAGGTTCTAAGTTATTGGAACTGATCGGTTGAAGACATTATCCATGCTTTAGGTGGGTTCCGTACATACTCGGAACCACGACCTTAGACTCCTGGTGCTGAACCGCGGAACCAGGATGTACCTCCAGGTACTACAATAACAGTATAACAGTATCAGTAGAGGATGTCAGTCATCCTCGGGAACCCTCCAGTGGAATCATATCTCGGCTGCGTAATCTGTATCCTAGGTTCACCCAAAATACAGATGTTATCTCCTCCGTCAATTTCCCTAATCCTATTATAAGTTATCTATTTACATTATTATATAATTCAATTAATATTCACATTATCTAGATTATTAGAATGATACAGTGACAGTAACAATATAGTATATCAGTAAACAATAATTGTATACACGGTGAACAGTAACGAGAACAGTAAACAGTATCAGTAACCGTGTATACGATGAATAATAGGACTGTACATACTGTTACGGTCTAACAATATTTTCTCAGTGATTTCGGTAACATGAAATAATACTAATAACATGGCAGGTACTAACTCTGTAATCTACAGCCTCATCCAGGATAAATATAGATCTCATATGTCTGCATTAGGATAAATCAGTAACTGATCCAACTATTTATAAGTCTCATCTGAATCTCGTCCATTTGTATAAGGATAAAATAATGACAGTCCTCTTAACATTTGATCTCAACATAATGACCATAAATATCAATTATTAAATCCGTTATCATACTGCAATGCCATATAACAATAAAATAGTTCTATTATTCTATCAATCAACTCTGATCCTCAAAGTCATCGATATATCTACTCTCTAAGTCACTGGTGTATCTAAGTCTCCACAACCTGAAATAAATGTATACTCTGCCACATCTAACTGATCATCGCTATCATATCATATCCAATCAAGAGCATAACTAAGGAGTGTATCCACGATCAATATGAAATCTAGATCATCTCTATATCTAGTAATCAATAACAATAAGGTTATCAATATTCAATTAATGTAATAAGGGGTAAAACCAGGAAATCCTTGCTTCAATACTCCAAAACAAAATCATGTTACTCATCGATATCAGGGGTAAAATATACGCACAACACCTGATGATAATCTAACAAAATCAATCTCATTTATATACTGATCAAGATCTAATATAAGGAATATAAATCTCAGGTCAACTCCAATTCTAATTAAGTTCATATCAATCCGTGTATCAGTCAGTCTATCGATAAAGCAATATCACATCTACATGTCCTAATATCTAAAAGAGTTCCGGTCGAAATATCACCAACAATTATCCATAAACACTATACATAAAATATGTCATCTATCCTCAAATATGAACTAGGCCAGCTGATCAATAGATTAAATCAAGTCACAGTCTACTGTATACCACAACTAGTCCTGAATCAATAATGGCAACCAACTATCACATGAAATGACGCTGATAAGCATTCAAATAAGTTATATAAGTAAAGTGAACGCTCACTGATATCTCATGAAATGATATGCATAATCACACTGGTAAAATATATCAGACGATCATATGAAATAATATGAGTAACATATAAATGCCTACTGTAATACCCGTTTCCAGAATACGTACTTAGTTGCGTATTCAGCTTTTCGATCATATTTTTCGATATACTTCCTGTATTTGACCGATCTCAATTTCAAATATCATTTTCCAATATATTAGATTTTATATGATTTTCTGGATTTTTCCTGAATTTAAATGTATTTCTTCAAAACCGGTGTCGACCAGTGTCGCTGATCGATTCCTGGAATTTTAATTCTCAAACAGTTAGGAATTTCTAGATGGTCCTTTAGACTTTATTTCTTAGAATCATATTCTCTACTTAAATACTTTTTCTGAGAATTTTATGAATTTATGAAAATTCCAACGGAGTCGGTAGTTAACTGATTCCGGGATTTTTAGTTTTAAAACTATAAAGTATTTCTTAAAAAGGATTTCACTATTAGTCTTCATATATTATTATTGATTTTTGGTGAAATTTTTGAGTCGTTCCGAGATACTTGAATTTCGGACGATTTCGGTATTTTCCGAAATATTTTCCGTATCCTCGACTTAAACCCGGGAACTTGTCTTTTCATTATTTATATTCTAAGTCCAAGAGTAAATATCTTCCTTATGAATTTCTTTCCATTTTTTCCTTTTCCCTTATTTCTCTTTCTCCACAACCACAAACTTTTCCCATTTTTTCCAAAAATTCAAATCTCTTCCAAAATTCCAACTCCACATAATCTCACCAACCCCCTCATTTAATGCATCTCTCTCTCTCTCCCCCATGGCCGGCCAAGTGGCCAAGAAGAGGGACACCCATCCCCTCTCCTATTTTGCAATAAACCCCCTCACATTTACATTATTTACACCTCCCTTACAAAATCAAAATCCTATATAAACTTTCTTTTACAATTCTTTTCTCTTTTCTTCACTTCACCAAGAGATTAGCCTTCACCATTTTCTTCTCCATCTCAAACCCTAACTCCAAACCACCTCAAAGTCTTCATCTCCTTCTCAAGCAACTACAACCCTTGGATTTGGATTGCATATCTCTTCATCGGAAGTATCGCCAAAGACCTAGTTGGTGATATTGTCGTCAACGATCATTCGGAACTCGTAGAACTTTCACATAACCGTTGAGGTGAGTATTTTTACTCACCAAGACTAGACAACTTCCTTGTTTACTTGTGTTGATCATTCATGTACACTTGTGCCATAAAAATCATATTTTTAGCCCATCAAACAACCATCAGAAAATCTGTTCTGTTACTGTTCTCCCCACGATTAGTCGACTTAACCTAGGGACCAGTCGACTAACCCACCTTAGCTGAAACTTAACCTTTTTTGATTTCACAGTTTTAGTCGACTAAGCCATATTACCAGTCGACTAGACCCCCTTAGTCGACTACATTTTTAACCTAGTCGACTAATCTTTCCCTGGACCAGGAAACACCAACTCTCGGCTCCAGTCGACTTAGTCTATTTTATGGTCGACTAGATACCTTAGTCGACTACAACCTTGACCTTAGTCGACTAATAATTCCTGAAATAAATCCCAACTTTCTGTATCACAGTTTTAGTCGACTTAGCCCCACTATTAGTCGACTTAGGTATCTGTTAGTCGACTACACATTTCACCCTAGTCGACTAACTTTTCCTGAAACAGAAACCCAACTCTCTGTTTCCCAGTTTTAGTCGACTCATCTAGACTATTAGTCGACTTAAGTCCCCTATTAGTCGACTAACCCTTTTACCTAGTCGACTAATTCTGACTGTTTGACTTAGTTGATTTCTTTTCTGAATTTGATCTTATCATTGATACATGGGTGACATATTATTCCTGTTCATGCTTCATAACTGGTATTACATGACATGTTACTTTATGGATCTCACCACTTGTTACTTCATGACTTGTTATTATATTCTCGCTCCATGATTTGTTAAATTGTGAATATCACCCTTATCATGCTATCTCTTAAACCAAGCATGATATACTTGACTTTTGTATAAAATGGATCAACTTACACATGGGTCGGGGGAAATATGCGGATATCGATATGTGTTCGTGTTTACAGTGGCATTAGGTATATGGTACAATCATATTTCCGGTCTGACCTGAGGGCCTCCAGGGGACCGAGGGGAGTGCTTGCTCCCTCTTCCTGAATACTGTCATGACAAAGGGCATACATAAGTCCCTCCTGATAGGCCTTGCGGCTGGTTCCGTTATCAAGCAACGGAACACCCTGGACCGTGGTCCCGGGCATGCACGGGACCCACTGTAAACATAGTTCGTCGATACAACCGCTGTTTCCAATAACAACCTTGCTTTACTAGGATATGGATCTATGTGCTCTGGGACGCTGGGTCACATAGTTAGATATCACAGTAAGACAAGTAATAATAATAAGACGTTAACTGTAGATTCATTGTATTAGGATTTTATCTCTTCATGCTTTTCATACTTGTTAGTTGATATTCCTTATAACTGTTTCATCTTTCCTTATTCATGTTCCTTAGCCACTTGGCTATAGTTTGTTTATTGTTATATGTCTTGACTCCTTGGATTTGCACATTCAGATTCCGAAGCTTGGAACGAAGTGGAGCCATCCACAGAGGACCAAGCTTACCTTAATAAGCAGGCGGACTAGTTCCAGTCCCCTCGTGCCAGACTTACCTTTTGACTCACGAGATCTTCTTTCTACTTGTGAGCTTTTTGTATACATATTTGTATATATTTCTTTTGGACTTGGTTATGATGTAATACACATGTAATGTGTAATACTTATAATATCCTGTGATAAATTTGTATGTGTACTTCTTGTGTTGGCACATGTATGAATACCACGCTTTGTGTCGTACTCTGATCCTTGTTGTACTTTTATGCTTAGCGTATATACGTGAGGGCATTTTCTGACCTACGTATATACGTCGCAGTGACGTCCCGTATCCGTGGAATCGGGGCGTTACATCTACTGTCCACAGTAAATAAGGAAATAACATAAGAACAGACACTCACATGAAATAACGCGGTTTTAAATTCAAATCGCCTTCTGGTCTTCACTGCACGAACCGGTATGGATCTCCGAATTATCCCGTATGTCGGTCTTTGAATCGCCTATGTATCGGGTCCATAACGAGCATAGATCCGAACCTCCCATTACCGAGTTCGAATCGTACGAGCGAGTCCATAACCACTGCAACACGCAACCAAACATACATAAACACAGGTACACATAAATACATGTGTAGACCCTCATCTATACACATATACACATGCATACCCGCACACACATATACACAACATTATACATATATACACTAATACATACATGCATGCAAACATACACATATATACACTTTCTCACCCACCTACATACATTCACACGCACGGCACACATCTATACATACACACACGTATACATAATACACAAACACATACATACATGGAAACACACATACACCTACATAAACACATACACTATAACAAAACACATGCACCCACACATAATCCACGCACACAACACACACCCATACATGACATGCATGCACATTAATTAAAACACACTTACACATTCATGCATACATATATATATTAATATAGAAAGAGAGAGACATGAAGGGACTCACGGTGGAGGTGGGGGGCACGGCCTAGGCTCGGCCAAGGAGGAGAGGAGGGAGGCGGAGCGTATCGGCATGGCAATGGCAAGGCGGAGCTCACCGAAGAAGATGTGGGTGTGTTCGCGCTCGCCTGCAGAGGATTCCGGAGGTGGTGATGACCATGGAGAGGTACGCATGGAGATGGCCATGGGGTCAGGCGTGCTGGCGTAGGGATGGAGAGAGGAGCACGGGGAGTGCTTGGCCAGGGGTTGCGGCAGCATGGGGTTGCCATGGTGGGGACAGTGGTGTGCTGGAGGATGGGGGTGTGGTTGCTTGACGTGGGGAGGAGGGTGGAGCCAGGGGGTAGGGCGCTGCGTGTGTGGCCTGGAGAGAGCAAGTTGGGGGATCTCACGCAGAGTGTTGCCGCCTGGGAGGTGGAGGAGATGGAGTGCATGGCTAAGGCTACTGGAGGGTGGCATTCAAGGAGGAACTGAGTTAACGGGCTCCGACACTTGCAGGGAGAAGGCTGAGAAGGGGGTTGGAGGCGTTGTGGGATGCTAGAGAGGTGGATGGAGATGGAGAAGGGATCTCGGCCAGAGGCATGGTCTGCTGCAAGGGTTCAGGTTCGCTGGAGATGTTGGTGGAGGTCGAGGAGGTGCTCGAGTGGAGATCGAGAAGGTTAGCGGTCATAGTAGCGAGGGGAGAAATCTCGGCCTTGGCTAGGTTGGGGGTGACTGTGAGGGGATGGAGAAGAAGAAGATATAGATAATTAAGATTTGAGTTTAGGATTAGAAGGGGATTATATAGGGGAACGATAATATGGGTTGTGGATTTGGGTAGATAATAGGTAGAGGATATAGGAATAGAAAAGATGAAATAGAAATAATAGCACTAATAATTAGAATACCAATATATAATATTAACACGATCAATTAAGTAATAAGTAGTAATACTAACAAAAAAACAATATTAATAATGGTAATAACAATAAATACCAATAACAACACCTACTAATAATATTATCGATAATACTGCTAATAATGATTAATAATCATAAATAATAATACCAATAATAATATTAATATTTAACAATAACAACACAATAAGAATAATAATAATCAATATTAATAATAACTACTGCTAAAAACAAGTAGTAATAATGATTCATAAATCAAGTTAATAAATAAAATGATAACTCAGGTCAGATAAAATATTAAAAACAATACGATATTATGAACTTGGGATATTACAAAAGGAAAGGGAAAATGTTACTTCAAGGTGGTGGTTCCGGTGGTGGTCGGATTGGGCCAAGTATTGCTGCTCAATAAAGATAATGTGGTGGTTCACAGAACCCACCTTTTATGACCTCTTTTCTATTTACATATTTATAATTCCCAATATGAATAAGATCATGCAAGATCCTATCATGAAAATTATCCCTTTATATAACCAATGTTAGAATATCATCTCGGAGTCATTGTGGTCTATACCTTGGTCCAACAATAGAATGTCATTTTGTGGAATGGATGATTTGGGCTCTAGGATGAAAGGAACGGGAATCAACACTGACTCGGGTATATGACTTAAATTAAGTTTAGTTTCAAGAGTCAGTTTCGGTTCAAGAGTTGAGTCCAAATCAAAGAATTGAATTTCACATTCTTTTTTTATCAATGGAATGTGACTATCTAAAATAGGTGGTTCAATTTCAAGATCTATGGGTACAGAATTAATGTTGGCTCGAGAATTGGGTCCAAATCGGGTAACGGTACCAGAGTCAACATAGATTCAAAAATTGAAATTGAATCACAAAGTTGGGGATCAGGGTCACATTTATATTCAAGTTCAATTTTCTTGGAGTGAAAACTTATCAATTTGTTCAAGGTTTGAGATTGGTCAAGTTCAAGATGTTGTGGTGGAATTGAATCTTGGTTAAAGTCTCCAAGACACCATGATTCTTGGTTCCAATCAATATGGCTAGGGGTGTCAGGACTAGTCAATAATGTGTTAGGTAGAGTTTTCTCATTCCTATTATTAATTATTTTAATCAAATGACTCATTTTGCTTCAACCTATCAATAGATTGGAGACACTCCTTTTGGGATTGAATACAATCATTTTTGGAATTGAATCGTAAATTCTATACTCTTTTCTAAATCAGTAGGTTCTTCTTGTTATGGAACTTGAAAAGTAGAGTAAGTCTCTTGGATTTGAAAATTTTGATGGGTTTGTGAGCCTTTCATGTTTTGGATTTGTCACCCGGACTCAAAGAAGGCTTTTAGTCTATTTTCTAATTCAGATTTTTCTTCTATAGGTTGATCTTGATAAGGAGTATATGAAGCTGGTTGTTGGTAAGATGGTTGACCATATGACTCGGGGAGTTGTTACCCCCACTGACTCGGTGAAGAGGGGAGATGATGATTGTTCCAGTCTTGTTCATAATATTGGGATTGGGGCATATACTGATTCAGATAAGACCAATCCGACATACTTGGTTAGTTAAAGTTATGAAATGCCAGGTTGGTGTTGTCCGAAAAAGAGATCGGGTATTATATGGATCACTATCTTCATTGAAAAAATTATAATCATAATTCATATCATACAATAATTGTCAAAAACAAAACAACAAACACATAAATAGAAGAAAGAAAATTATCATAAGTCAAGGTAAAACTTAGACCTAAATGACTCCTAACTGGTTAGACTCTCCACGAGAGGTATATTACAGCAATCTACTACAAGTTAATCGACCCGGTAGGGGTAAGACCGTTGGGAGGTATCCGTGCCTAAGCAACATGCTTAATTAAGTAAAATCACTGTTCTTTGAGGTTTCACCTCTCAATCCCCAACCTTAAACACTGATTTGACAAGAGTCAACCTCTAACAACTTCTCCCTTAGGTCTATCTTTTAAATGAGTCCGAATGTCCTTAGGGCCAACGTCTACTTAATTTTAATTAGGATTAGGTTAATGAGTGAGGATATAATTTTTGGGTTAAGAAAGGGTAATGACTTTCCCACCTTATTTTGTTTATAGGACAAGCTCTTAATTCCGCATGTATATAGCTAAATAACACTTAAGCAATTAATCATACAAGTGTGTTTCTTAAGTTACATGCGATGTAAATGTACCTTTGCTCTTTAACAGTAACGAAAAATAAAACAGAATTAGACACTTGCCCTAAGATGCAAGAGTCTAAACATTTTTAACATTAACGATTAACAAGTTATTGTATGATTAGAAACAATGTACAAAGTATATCAAATAGAGAAACTAAAACATACAGAAGCTAGATAATTGAATTTCAGTCACCCTGCAAAATAGTAGAGTGAGCAGTCAACTCAGATTGCCGCGAAAACGCGGCCTTTGTCGCGTTTGCGCTGCAATACTGAAGTCTTCTGGCTCTGCTTTCTAAAGAAGAGTCTAGAGACGCTTATGTATTCTACAGTTCTCGTTTCCTTGAAATCGGCCCCTGCACACAATAACAGAGAAGAAGGTTTAACCATTAGTAAACTTTAAAAAAAAACTTATCGTCCTTCCCTAGAAACGACGCCAAAATTTGACCGAGTCTGACCTGTACACAGAAAAATACAGAGTTTAGAAACGTGCAAGGTTCTCAATGCTATTACTATAGTAAGTGGTTATGCGGGTCATGATCTACAAGAAGAAAAAGCAATGAAGCATTTTCGGTACTCTTTTAAGTTACTAAAACTGATTAAAGATTCTTCTTTGTTTTTTAAAAAGAAAAGGAAAAGAGCTAAGTTAAGTTAGAAAGAAAGTGGACGATAGAAAATGGTTTTGAAATTATTTTAAGTTAAAAGAGTTATTATGTTACAAGAGAAAGAAACAAAAAGAATAAAGAAGAAAAAAAAGCGTTAGTTTTTTAAACGTGATTCTAAACTAAAATGAAATAAAAGTTTTGAAAGAAAACTTACCTCTTCTGAACGAATGCTAACTTGAATCAGTTGTGAAGATTTACCTCAGAATGATTAAAGCGAAAAAATAGAAAAGAACAGCGATCGACTAAGTGGAGTAAAAATGAATAAAAGTGAGAAAGTTATATTCACTGTCACTCTCAATACAACTCTCTTTAAAGAAGATTACATTTAGGGCCTGTTTGTTTTGCTCTAAGTCGTAAGTCGTAAATTAGAATGAAAAAGTGAACTGTAATAAGAAAAATATATTGTGTTTAGTTGGTAAAGTGAAAGTGTAAATGAGAAACTATATTGTGTCTTATGGCGTTTGGTTGGAAAAGTGAAAGTATAAATGGGAAAGTATATTGTGTTTTACGGTATTTGGTTGGTGATGTAAAGCGTAAGCAGAAAAGTTGACCACAAAATTAACTTTACAGTGATTTAAATATTATAAATACTATTAATTAAATCTACTATTAAAAATTAAATTGTATTAATAAATTTGAGATAAAATATTAATAATTTTAATATTCTATTTATAACAATAATATTAATAAAATAATGGTATAATTAGTAAAATATTACTAAAATATTAACTATATAAATAATTATAAAATTTTTAAGAAAATTTAAAGAATATTAATAAAATTTTAAGAATACTAACAAAACATAAATATTAAAAAAATCTTAAGAAAAATAATAAAATATAGTTATAATATTGTAATATTATAAAATACTTAAAAATCACTATAATATTAAATTTTATTATAATATTATTGTAATATTATAAAAATATAAACTTAACAAACTAAAATATAATTATAATATTAATAATAAAATATTATTATAATGAATTATTATTACAATATTAATATAATAAAATATTAATATAATAATAAAGTAGATTATAATATTAATAAGGTAATTATTTATATTAAAAAAAATAAATTAAATATATAGTAATTTTATATTAAAGCATAATATTGCTATATTAATAAAATATTAAATCTAAATAAAATATTAAAAAATTGTATAAATATTAGTAAAATAATAAAGTGAGATTTACATGACCACAAAATTAATCGTAGCAGTGTAAGTTGGAAAATGTGGGTGTAAAAGTGAGATTTACATGACCACAAAATTAAATGTAGCAACTGCAAATGGAAAAATGAGAGTTACATTTTGCAAGTTATTTTTTAGCGAAACAAATAACGGAAAATAAAAAAAGAAGTTTTATGATTTACGACTTGTGGCCACTTGCGGTGAAACAAACAGACTCTTAGTGTCACTCTAAATACAATTTTCCTCTCTTTTTGTTCATGAAACTCTCTATTCTAAGCTATAGAGAAATTAAAATTACATTTAAAAAGAAAAAGAAAACCTAAACTAAACTAGAGCAAAAACTAGCTTAAGATACCTCTGTAATGTGATGCACCTTTACCTTTTGAAGTGGTGGTATTTATAGGTTGAAATGGATAAGGGAGACGTGCTTGAAGATGAGACCAAATCGCTGGACCAACAGAAAAGATTTTCTGATAAGATTGGAGATATGAATAAAATCTCTTGCATAACAAAAAAGATATTCTGATAATATCTCTTTTGAATCTCTAGATTTTAACAATATCCATTTGATTCTTCAAGCTAACCAAATTGATTTTTTAAAATCCGATTTTAAACCGTATTTATTTGGCTTTTATTTTCACTTAACCAAATAGATCCAATTAAATCAGAATATAACTGTTTTTTTTATTGATCTTATCTTCTCTCCCTTCATTAAAACAAACCTATAAAATAAGACATTATTGTAGCACCCCGTTCCCAGGATACGTACTTTGATACGTATCCCAAATTTTTTTCAATCATATTGTTCAATTTTTTCCAGTATGTGTTTTTGGGTTGTGATTGCTTATATTATTGTGTATCGATCTGGATTCTCAGATCTAGAGTAAGCCCTGACCTGGACCGGGAACCCGATACCAGCCAGTAGCCCGATTTGACTTTTTGGTAGTCCGATTTGACTGATTTCAGTTTCAGAGACTGTTTTCTAATATTTTAAATTTTTCATTATTTTCTAGAATTTTTTGAAATTTTCTGAAAAATCTCCAAAACCGGTGTCGGTCGGCATCGCTGACTGATTCCCAGATTTTTAGTTTTCAAACGGGTTTAAATTTTCAGAAACAGCTTTCATAGTACTTCTTAGAATTTCATTTTCTATCTAAATACATTTTTTGAAATTTTTCTAAATTTATCAGAATTTGACCGATTCTGGTATCGGCCGGTATCGCCGGAAGATTCCAGAATTTTTAATTTGAAAAGTAAATTAAATTTCTCGAATCAGATTTCACTTTGTATCTTAGAATAATATTTTCTATTTTGAGAATTTTTCGGAACGTTTCTGAAACAGTCAAATTTTCGCCTTATTAAAATAATAATATTTTACCGACGATTTCTTTTCTTACTTTTTCCTTCTCTATTCCCTTACTTTGTACTTTCAGAAATTATAATAAATAAATTATTTAATAAATAAAATTTTATACTATTTTATTTTCTTTTTCTTATATTTTTCTTTTCTTTAAATTTCTTCTTTTTCTTTCTTTTCTTTTCCCCCCATTGACTTTTTCCCCCTGCTCCCTGCCAGCCGCCCGCCGCCTGCAAGCAGCTACCGCAGCCTCCCCCCTATCCCATTTCCATCATCACTTCCTTCTCCCTTGTCTATTAACCCTCCAATTTTCTTTTTCCTTTTCATTTCAAAATCCAAAATCAATTCATCTCCTTCAACAAAACCAAAAATAAAACCCACTCCTTCAACTCACGCACCCTCTCCACGGCCGCCGCCTCCACCATCACCACTGCCACCACCGGCCGTCCCTAGGCCGGCCATCCCCTCCCCCACACCTTCTCTCCACTTCTCCACTCCATCAACCTCAAAAACTCCACCACCATCTCTAATTTCACCAAAACCCACCACCATCACCATTCTTCTCCTCCAAAATTCACCATCTCCTCCACCAAATTCTCCACTCCAACCAACCCAACATCATCTCCTCCTCCTCTAACTCCCCACCACCTCCAATCACCACCACAGCCACCACCAACCACCATCATCACCTCCACCAAAACACAACTCCTCCAAACCCAACATCACCTCCCCTCCCCTTGGGGGAGGCGCGCGCGCGCCCAGCTCCACCGACGGCGCCGCCGCCGGCGGCCGCCGACCTCCTCCTCCTCCTTCTCTTTCTTTCTTTCTTTCTTTCATTCAAACTTCATTCATTCCCTAAATAAACACATATTTCTCTCATTCCAAAAATACCCCTCCCCTCATTCCCTTATTACTTCCCTTTAATTACAACTTTACCCCCTTCTATTTTAATTTCTATTTTCCTTTTAAAAACACCATATTTTCTCTCTCTTTTTCTCTCTCTTCTTCCTACAACTTTCTCTCTCCTCTCTTTCCCTCTCTAATATTTATATAAATATTTTTAATTATATATTTTAATATACACTACGGGCTAGTGGATTCCTCGTGCGGATCGCCGATTTCCCAGATTTTTAACCGGTATTTCACCCGGTTTCAGGCGAGTGCTTATTATTAATTTAAAAATAATTACACATGTATTTATAACATGATATTGACATGTGAATATTTTAATATGCCTAATACTTGCTATGGTAATTTTTAGTACATAATTGCCATGCTATATTTAATACGGTATTTGCCATGCTATATTTGACACCGGTATTTGCCATGCTATATTTGACACCGGTATTTGCCATGCTATATTTGACACCGGTATTTGCCATGTTATATTTGACACCGGTATTTGCCATGCTATATTTGACACCGGTAATTGCCATGCTATATTTGACACCGATATTCGCCATGCTACACTTGACTCGTGACATCTGACACCGGCACTCAGTATTTACACCGACAATTGGCATGTTACACTGGTATGACTCCGGCACTTGGTATATACACCGGCACTCAATATGTAGACCCGGTACTTGATATATGTCATACTTGACACCTGCACCTGACACACGGTATATAATATGCTTTCATGTGGTACAAATACCTTGACTTGACATCGTGACTCTTGACCGGACACTACCTCCCTGTATTATATGACATATTCATGACTATCACTTTTACGGGGACTTGGCATGACTATTATATTATTACCAGATATTTGGTACTCCTGAACCCCTGAAATAGGGAGGCTCCTGACATCACTCCTGATATTATACTCCTGTTGATCCCGTAATAGGATAACCATGAATATAAATTGCTATGAATACTCTGTGGACATTATCACCGGACAAATTATAATAATTAGACAACTTACACCGGGATGGGGGAAACTGATGAGTACCGATATAGTCTCCATGTTTATGATGGTCTTATAGTGTCGCCATATACTTGGATTCGACCTGGAGGCCACCAGGCGTTTCTGTGGGGTGTACTGGCACCCCTACTCCCTTGCCTGCCGGTTGTACCATAAGCCCCTGGGCCTATTCCTGTGGGAGCGGTGACATCCTATTCCTGTTCGGGTGTACAATAAGTCCCGGTACCTAACGGTACGTTCCGGCTCAGTACCGGATACTCCTTGACCGTTGTCCCGGGCATGTACGGGACCCATTCTAAACATGGTTCGTCGTTCCCCATCAGTTTCCAATAACTTACTCCTCGGTCTGTATGCTGAGGTATGTGGGATGGGACACATACCGATGTATACAAATCAGATGAGTCTTAATAATTAATAATAACATGCTCCTGATATATAACTAGCTATACTCTTGGTTTATACGGCTCACCACTTAGACATGTGCTATCTTGTTGGATTATTTGATTGCTTCCATACTATTTCATTATTATGTTATTGTGAAGGTAAAGTCAGATTATATAAACTCAGACTACAGTGACGTGAGGTATAGGGTATATATATGAGGGTTTCCTTGTTTGGATTATTCCTTCGACGTACTAATTTCACGGATCGGTAATGTGGGCTTATATAACTGATTTTCTTGTAGTTACCTTACTTACTGTCTCATTTCATGTTCATATATGCTTATATTCACGGCACACTTTTCATCTATACATGTACCTGTTATGCACGCCATTTGGCTTTATATATTTACTCGCAGGATTGCGTCTGACAACCCTGAATTCTCCTGTCCAGATCCTGGAGTCTGGACCTTGGTGGCTGGCTGGAGCTGATCAGAGTGCGCAGTGGATCCTCCCGTGGTGGTCAGAGTGTAGCAGAAGCTTGGACGTCGTCATAGCTCTTCCTCCCAGTACCTCTCATATTCGGCTCCCGAGGCCCTCTTGCTACTCGTGAGCACCTCTCTGTTTTTGTATATCCCTTCATGTATTATGTACTTTTATATTTTCTGATGATGTAACATTCCTGTAATATTGTATCATTCTCTGTGATAACCATGTACTTGCGCTAATTCTGTTGGAATGTATGTTACCATTGTGCTTCCGTCTCTGATTCTTGCCTGTACTAATACTTAGCGTATATACGTGAGGGTATTTTCGACCTACGTATATACATCGCAGTGACGTCTCCGTACTCACGGGATCGGGGCGTCACAATTACGATAAAGAATTAGCAGATTATATTATAAAATAAATGTAAAAATATAATAAAAATAATGCGAAATATGTGTACGATCATGGCTTTCTTTCTTATTCAATATGCATTCAAATCCTTTGATCATGGAAAATGAAATTTAGGATTGGCTTATTTTCTAATAAAAATCACAAAAGATTTTTGTCAATTCTTTTTCTTATTAAAAATGTTTGAGCTTCTTTGCACGCTAAAGTTTTCTTCTTCTACTTCTTTTTTTTCCTTTTTTGATAAGAAGCACACTGAAGCTGTTATTTGGCACCGTCTCTGTAAAGATTAAAGAGCTCCCGAGTGCACAGTTCATTTCTATGATTCTATTAAGACTTGTCATTTTCATTGAATATAATTGTTCCCGGTGCTCCTCTAACAAATGTTACAAATCTGAACACTTTGTCTCCTGCTCTTCTTCATTGTCCAACATCACAACATCCAAATTGTTGCTGAATAATCTGCTACTGCTGCAAATTTGTGCCAACTGCTTCTACAATCAGACAGCAGTCCATGGCCGATTGTCTTGAGAAAATTGCCCTGCAAGGGTTAAAAATAAAATAAAATAAGAATACATCTTCCCTTATATGGGAAATAAGTCCTTTCTATAATCTTGGCCAACTCTTAATTTGCCTCTACTCAATGCAGGAACAGGAAAAGAAGACGGACAGAAAAGAACTGATAAATGAGAGCGATACAGCAAAAACAATATCAGAGCCATCATCGTGTTGCACCAAATCAAGCTAATTAAAACTTTTGATGTTTATATAAATACCCTGATCAACCAAATGCCAAGGGCTAAAGAAAATACAATTGATGGGCTGTTTTTTAAAAGAGCAGCAAAAGGAATACATTACAACGTTTCCAATTTAGGGCATTGCATCCATTCATCTAGTTGGAAGATGTTTTGGATCATTTTAGCGGAGGAATTTTTTGCTGCATCTCAGAAATCTCTTTGGATTTACGACACCATCCAAGGTCTCCCAAATTCTCATCAGCTTGTTCTACTGTCTTTGCCTACTGTCTCGATCCCCAGCATGCCAAAAGTTTCTCTCTCTCTCTCTCTTTTTTTTTTTTTCCCTTCCTTTTTTGAAGGCTATTATCGCTTTGTGGGCCTTCGGCTCTTGCTTGGGCTCTTAAGGAAAATGAGGTAAAAATGAGAGAGAGGAATGAAGAGAAAAGGAATGTGGGCTTTTTAGTTTGGGCTTGTATTAAAATGATATGATAACAATAGGTGGAAATAATAATAATAATATGCAATAAATATAACATATTAATGAAAATCATAATATTTAATGGTGATAGCAATTAATAAGAACTAATAATAATGACCCACATAAGATAATAAGTAAATAATTAATATAAAATATTTATGTGCACATTAAAATAGTATTATTTATTATTCAAACTTGTATTTCAAAGTGGAGATATTACATAGTCTGTTTCACAATAATTGGTATCAGAGCATACAGATTGTTATTCAACAATTGGTATCAGAGTATACATATTGTTATTTCAACACTCTCAACGCGCATTGCGCAAGCTGGAAAGAACCTGATGCGGGAAGCAAGGAAAACGAATAGCGTCGGCTAGATCTCGTTCTAGCACCTATGAACCCTGAGGAACTTTCAGGTAGAAAAGTAATCAAATCCACGAATACAATCACTCGAATCCACGTGCTAAGATAAGCAACTCGAATCCACGAGCAATTTAGAGAGGAACCCAAAGTTTATTAATCAAAATCCGTTGATAAAAATAAAGAGTACAAGAGGCCTATTTATAGGCTTACAATAAATCATATTTTATCTATGAAAACTCAATTCAAAATAAAGGGAAAAAATTTAAAAATAAAGAAAGAGAAAAATCTTTTGAAATACAAATTTGAAACTCAAAACAAAATCCTAATCAGAATTAGAAACCTAATACGTAATAGGGTTGTGCTGTCGACAACCAAGAAGGAAACTGACAGACCCTAACTTCTCGGGAAAAGCCTGTCGACAGTCCAAAAGAAGGGTTGTGGATAGGTCAAGTTATTTTGACATGCTGTTTGTCTTGCCTTATTTTTTGGTCTCCTACATTGTTGGGAGAGAGGAGATAAAAGAGATAAAATGAATCAGAAGTGTTTGTTAAACTCATAAGGAAGATAGCGCAGAGATTGAAAGTCAAAGGAAGAAAGAACGGTGCTTGCTTTAACGAATCAATTGAGAAGATGGCTGGAGATAGTACATCAACGGTGAAATTCGTGAATCCACATCCATTGAGGATTGATGGGGTGAAGTTCGATGGCGGAACAACTTCGGTATGTGGGGATGTAAGGTGATGGATGCATTGACGGCATCAAATCTCGAAGACACTTTACGGTTGGAGAAAAAGCGCGATTCTACTACTGAAGAAGATTGGGACAAGATGAACAGAACGGCGTGTAGCTTGATCAGGTCTTGTTTGACATAAGATATCAAGTATCATGTATTGCATGAAACATCTGTGAGGCAGCTGTGAGAAATCCTGTAGGAAAAGTATCTGACGAAAGGTGTCGAATCGCGGTTGCAGTTGAAGATGAGACTTTATCGTTTTCAGATGAAGAGGGGAATCTCCATAAATGAACATACGAATAGCTACACAAAGTTTCTTACAGACCTAGTTAATGTGGATGTGGAGATCGATGAAGAAGATAAGACAGTAATTCTATTGAATTCTCTTCTTGAAGAAGAGTATGAGACCTTTACTCTTACATTGATCAATGGTAGAAAATATCTTAACTACAGTGAGGTGTTTACTGCTCTTGTGAGTTATGAAGTAAGGAGACAGGACAGACTGTCTTCTTCAGGGAGCACAACAACAGAGGCATTGACGGTAAGAGACAAGAGTTCTAATCGAAAGGCAGAAGTGATCAGGGAAGAGCGAAGTCCAGATCAGACTTCAGAGATCTGAAGAGGAATCAGTGCGCCTTATGCAAGGAGATAGGGCACTGGAAGGTTGATTGTCCGAAGGCAAACGAAAGAAGAAGGAGTCAATGACCGAGGCAAATCTCGCACAGGTGGTCAATACTCATGACAGTACTTCACAGGCGGATGGATCAGACTCAGACTCATCGGTTTTCTCTATCTCTGTTACTACTCCTACTGTTAGTTACTCAGATAATTTTGAGTGGATCTTAGATATAAGAGCTGCGTATCATGTATATCCGAATAGGGACTAGTTTTTTAGTTTTGAGAAGCTAGATGGATACTTCACTATCATGGGTGATAATCATCCGTATAATGTGGAAGGGATAGGTACAGTCCGTATTAAGATATTTGATGGGATAGTATGAGAATTGAAGGAAGTGAGGTATGTAACTCAACTCAAAAGGAATCTTATCTCGGTTGGTGCTTTGGAAACGTTGGGTCTTATGATATCCATACGAGATGGTGTTCTCAAAATGACCAAAGGCTTAATCATGATTATGAAGGGCGTCTGTCGAACAATCTCTACTACTTGAAGGGTAGTACAATTACAGGTCAGGTGGAGATTTCTATTTTTTCAGATGATGTTTGCACACAGGTCTGGCAAATGATGGCCGGACACAGTGGAAGTGAGAAGTCTTTGCAAGCTCCAGCAAAGAAGGGATCATTGGAAGGTGCATCTACCTGCTATGGAATTGGGTGAACACAACGTTTTGGACAAGAAGAAGGTGAAATTTGACACTACTGGTCACCACTTTGAAGGTCTTCTTGATTGTGTTCACGTATGTATTTGGGGACCTGCTAAGACTGCAAAGCTTGGAGGTCATAAGTTCTTTATCTCTTTTATTGATAATTTATCTAGGCATTGTTGGATATATCCCATGAGACAAAGGTGCGAAGGGCTAGATATGTTGGTGAAGTGGAAGGATATGATGGAGAAGCAGACTAGTAGGAAGATCAAGGAGTTACAAATTGGTAATGTTAAAAGATATAAGAACCAATTCCTACGATTTAGCCAGGACATTGGTATTGGTACTCACTTCACAGATGGAATACATGGGTTGGCTAAGGAGATAAACAGTTTCTTGCTGGAGAAGACTCGGTGTTTGTTGTCTAATGCATGATTAGACAAATCATTTTGGACTGAGGCGATTGTGTATGCTAGCCATCTCATAAATGGATTGTCATCGACTACGATAGGAGGTAAAACTCCACTGGAAGTTTGGTCTGAAAAAGCTACTCAAGATCGTGGTTTGCTGCGGGTATTTAAAGTTCGGCCTACTTTGGTGCCAAAGATGGTAAGATGAATCCGCGAGGAAAGAATTTTGTGTTTTTGGGTGTCAAAAAAAATATGAAAGGTTACAGGTTATGGGACCTTGAAAATAAGAAGATTGTATTGAGTCAGCATGTCACGTTTAATGAGTGAGAGTTGTATTAACTTAATAATATAAAACATGTGTAATATACGTGCATGGAAAGGGTAATTTGGTCATATAATGGTCAAGTGACGACCCACCTTAATGGCCAACTAATAGAAGTTTGTTATTTGAGAATTTGTAAGATAATTCAAGATGGTTTTTTGAGAATTTTAAAACTGATGGTAATTTTTTTGGAAACCCATATAAATTTATGGTAATATCGAAAAATTTAGCTAAAAAATAAATGTGTTACTTTATTATAAGTTGTTTGTGGCACATACAATTTCATGTTATAAGTAACATTGCTATATTTATGTCATGTGGAAAGGTTCCTCACTTAATTTACAACTTGTAAACGAAAAGGTTGTTAAATTTGATCATAAACTTGGAATTTACTAGTGGTTTATATTATTATATATTATTTATTATTATTTTGTTGTCGTTGTTGTTGGACATTTGCTACTACTAGTGAGATGAATATTAGATATGAAACTTAAGGGGCAGTTCGTAGTTCATTAAAATATGCTCTGCAACACACGCCAACCAAACAATAGAAGCACATCGGATATTTTCATCAAAACATTAATTATAATGCTGAAATAAATTTAATAAAAATTGCGCAATTTTTTGAATAATTCTTTT